>PVLD010004890.1:0-119330 GCA_004027595.1 Dinomys branickii | reverse complement strand
TAATACAACAACCATTGTTAATTCCCTGTCACTTTTTCTATAATTCAATTTTGGTTATGCTGTTCTTGTGCTACTTGGTGTCTCTTTGTTAATGTTTTCCTTTTATTTTTTCTTTTTTACTTTAAAAAAAAAAAGACTGCTATTCCACAGTGGCACTGAGTCCATTATTTTTGTGGTTATATGGCTGATGATAAAACATCAAGCAATTTCAATAGTTTCATATATGGGATTAGTTTAAAATCCTGCATTTTGCTCTTTGGCTTTGCATTTATCACATAAAAATAGCTACCACTGTCTTAGCATTGGGGTATATTTTCATGTATTGAGCAGGTTTTCTGAGTGCCTGTCATATCACACTGGTGTACACTGGATAGATGAGTAGGAATATGGGGTCTGAAATGAGAAAGGTAGTGTCCGCTACATTCTCTGGAGGGTGCTTGTCTGATTTTATCATTGCTGGGACAAAACGCCTGACACCAAAAAGCTAAGGGAGGAGAGGTTTATTCTGGCACACACTTTGTATAGCTTTCACTCCATAGTCGGCTGGCTCCAAGTGGGCAGCGTGGCAGAGGAGAAACAGTTCGTGGTGTGGTAGGCTGGAAACGGTGAACTGTCCTCCTTTTCTTTTTATTCTCCCCAGGGTACACGCCTACTGGTTGGTGTCTCCCACACCCAGGGTGGCTCTTCTCTCTTCAGTAAATCGATCACCAACACCGAGAACTATGCTGACCCAGTCAGTGGACTAAGCCAGTGTCACACACCCATGATCCAGGCATTCTAAAGCTTTTCAGAACTAGACTTAGAATGCTCTTTAAAATTACTGTGGATGTCCTTTGGCTTGTGTGGGTTTTATCCATACTAGTGCCATATTATTGGTTACTGATGATGTTTTAGGCATGGTTGTCCCTTGATAGCTGGAAGGTCGCTTGTCAGATAAGCAAAGTCAGAATATATTTAAGTCCCTAAATATTGTGTAATATTTGCACTTCATCCACAGTGCATATCTTCCCCTGTACTTTAAATGACATCTGGATTACTTACAACACCCAGTATAACACAGATGCTGTGCACATAGTGGTTATACTGTAAAGGAATAATGGGAAAAGTCTGTATATACTCATTACTTTTTTCCTTAAATACTTTGGCTCATAATTGGTTGAACTAGTGGACACAGAATGCTAGCTGTGATTAGCATGGTTTACTTACCAATCATTCATTACAAAAATAGTAGCATCTTGTACAAAGCTGGGTAGAGGGTTGCTGGTGGTTTGCATGGAAATGTGTATTGATTGAGTCAGGATTTCTTGGGGTTGTGAGAAACTTGGAGAAGTCAAACATTTGTTTTCAGCCACCTCTGATCCTAGAGGAGGCTGATTCCCTGGAGTCTGTTGCCCTAACAGCTCCACACTCTGCAGGCTGGATTTCTGTAGTACCATTGCAGAACAAGTCCTGAGCTGTCCTCTGTGAAAACAAGAGTTATTAAATCAATCAAACGTACTATTAAATTTACTACATGTGAAGGAATATTTTCCTGAAAATATTTATAAAAAATAGCTGGGTGTGGTGGTGCATGCCTGTAGTCCCAGCACTGAGGAGGCTGAGGCAGGAGGATTGTCACAAGTTCAAGGCCAGCCTAGACTACATAGTAAGACTCTGTCTCAAAAAAACCAAAATAATCAAATAATTAGTAAAAGTGTCATTTTACACCTTGCAAGTCTTAGGTAGCTAAAGATTTAGTACACATACAGAATGAAAGGGAAAACTGTGTCAGTGGACTTAGTGAGTTTTCTCCCTTGACAAGCCCTGATTGCGTAGTCAGGAACCTCAGGAACAGTCAGAAAGATGCCTCAAAGACTAGGAGGTAGGTGGGATCAGTTGAGCACTCTCCAGGAGGAGTATACCTGCCCTGGTCACCATGTCTTGGCCAAGGATTACTTTTGTGGAGCGATAGTCAGTGTTCTTTGAATAATGAATTTAATAATCTCTGAGAGACTTTTGGGCTGGTTTCAGTTACGGTGCATTTACTCGTTACTGTAGTTGAAGAAGAGTTCTGTGGTGTAATATAGCTCAAGGTGATTGAACTAGGCTCTTTTCTGAACCTGGGAGTGAAAAAGGTTGATTTTATACTACCTCTTGTAATAATTTTAATTGGTCAAGGCTGCTGCTGGCAGAAATTAATGTACTGTTCTGAGTTTCCTGGTAGTATTGCAGGATTAAGAATTGTCATGCCACTGAAACTGTCCTTAGAAGAGCCAGCTAGCACTTTATGACTATTTAAAATACCAGTTGAACTTTGCATGTACCATAAGAGCTGTCCCATCAGCTGTCCATTGTTTCGGGGGGAAATCAAATTAATTAGAACACTTTAGAGCACTGTTTAATAGACTGATGATGGAAAATATGAAACTTTGCACCAATATACATGTTTCTTTTCTCAGCTGCCTTCAGCTGCTGTGTGCGGGGCAAGGCCTTCGAACCACCGGGGGTATGGACAAGGAAGAAAAGAAAACCATCAACTGCAGCCAGGAAGACGAAATGGTAACCCGCTTGCAGAGTTAGCCAGGCAGTACGAAGAACTGTCCCTGCAGTTTATTTTGGGGAGTAGGGTTTCTTCATCCTGTGGGTGCTTTTTTTTGTTCTGTTTTGTTTTTTTGAGACAGGGCTTGCTGTGTAGTTGGCCTTAAACTCACTGTGTAACGCAGAAATTCTCCTGCCTCAGCCTCCTGAGTGCTAGGATTACAGGCATGTGCCACCATCATTCTCTGTTTTGAATTGGGATTAAAAAATATCTATGTTTACATGTTACATACATATTTTGATACATAGTTCTTTTTTCAATGGCAGGCCTTTTTCACTTGTCAGCTGTTACAATTCAGAGGAAGTCAGGTACAGTGGTGCCTGCCTGTGATCTGAGCTACTCAGGAGGCTGAGGCAAGGTTACAGATTCAGGATCAGCCTGTGCAATTTAGTAAGACTGTATCAAAATAAAGAATAAAAAGAGCTGAGTAAGGTGTGGACATACACTCGATGGATTTAATCCATTACTGGTATTGAAAACAAACAAATAAAACTCAGGAAAGAAAGTTTTTTTGCATTTGTTGGTTTAAGATACTAGCTGATACTTCAATATAATCCTTAAAGTGTTCTGAATTTGGGTTAAAATGTTTAAAATTAGCTTAATTAAAGTACAGCTTGTTAACCTTTTGTTGGGAGGTAGGAGATACGTCAGGTTAAACATCAGTCTTAGATAACCAAGAATAAATCTATATCACTGTCTCCCAGAGGTTACATATGAGAGACAAGTTACTCCTGCTTATTTGAAATTTAAGTTTAATGAGGCGTTTGACCTGTATATCTGGCAACCTTTGGGTGAGTTGATGGGAGCATTTCATTTGGCTCATTTGGGCAAAGGGATCAATCATAGTGGTATTGGGACAATTAGTAGACCACTTGCACAAAAATGAATTTAAGGGGCTGGGGATATAGCTCAGTGGAATAAGCGCTTGCCTAGCAAGCGCAGGGTCCTGAGTTCGATCCCCAGTACCGCAAAAAAAAAAAAAAGTAAAAATGAATTTAAAACCTATCCTACCTAAATGCAATGTTAAATTCTGAATTACACCTTACAACAGAAATAAGTTAGTGAAAAGACTGGTGAAATCCAAGAACTGAGTTTTAACTAATGGCAGTGCAGCAGTGTTGACCCTTTCATTTTAACAAATGTACCAAGAGGGCTCACAATAGAGTAAAATGAACGAAAGGTGTGCAGGAACTCTAATGTTTTTGCAGCTTTTCTATAAATCTAAATTTATTCTAAATTAAAGAGGTTACTTAAAAATCTTCCTGTTAATTGTGGAAGAATTTAAAAGGTACAATATGTAAGAATGAAATTAGAAATGTTGTAAGACAGTAAACTATGAAAATACTATCAGTGGGGAAAAAACTAAATATGAGCATACTGTGTCACGAAAGGACTTACTAAAAATGTCATTTATAAGTAATGAATTTAGTACTTAAATGTAACATTTTGACTATGACCTTGTAAGAAACAAAATATAAAAGTAAATTATAGATTGAGAAAACATTTATAGCTTATGTGACAAGATAATCATGTCCACCTTGGAAACATCTTCTGAACTTACTTATCTGTGTGTCCCACAACGATTAATGCTGTGGTCACCGTGCCTGGGCAGGAGGTTTATGGCTATAACTTGTGTCGCTGGAAGCTTGCCATCGTGGCTCTGGGCGTGATCTGCACTGGTGGGTTTCTCCTCCTCCTCCTCTACTGGATGCCAGAGTGGCGTGTGAAAGCGACCTGTGTCAGAGCTGCGGTCAAGGACTGCGACGTGGTGCTGCTGAGGACAACTGTACGTCCACATGCTTCTTGGAGCTGATTATTCCCAGAGTAAAATGCTTTCGTGTACACTTTGTTAAAAATACATGAACAGCCCACACTGCCCGGATATAATGAAGACTGTTGAGTCTAGTGTCTTTGAGTGTCTGTGTTTGACCTGATTGTTAGTACAGTGGTTAGAAATTACAGGGAGCTTAGAGGTGGTCAGGCCTTCCTCATATGGCCCCCGGTGTCCCAAACCCAGACCTGTCATTGGCCAGGCCACCTGGGTGACCATTATGTGATGCTGCCACATAATAAGACTTTTTCTTAGTGTCTTAAATTTTTTATTAGTATTTATTAATAATATAAAATAAATATATTCATTGGTGCATACACAAACCACATCTTATCCTTTTAAGGTTTTTTTTTTTTTGAAGCCCAAAATGCAAGCATTTTATAAGAGGTTTGATATCTCTTGTTAGCATATAAATGGCAAATGAAAGAATTACTTATGGTTTTTTTTGTTGTTGTTTTTTATTTTGTCTTTTTGAGACAGGGTCTCACTATGCAGATCGGGCTGGTCTTGAGCTCACTTTGTAGCCCAAGCTGGTCTCCAACTCCCGAAAGCTGGGATTACAGGCATGCACCATCGCGCCTGGTGATTTTTTTCTTTCTGTTTTTTGAGACAGGGTCTCACCATGTTATAGTTCAGGTTGACCTTGAACTTACTGTGCAGCACAGCGCAGGCTGGCCTCAAACTTGTGGTGGTCCTTCTGCCTAAGCCTCCCAGTTGCTGGCATTACAGGAGTGTGGCACCATGCCCAGCCTCATGATTTTTTATGGAATATATTGTTTGTATTGGTGGAGTGTGTCATGAAATGAGAAGTACTTCTTGAGTTTGTTCTTGTTTAACATTTAATAAGTAGAAAATGATGCTTTCTCAATTAAGAGATCAATATGTAAAGAATAGAAATTAAATAAAAATATAACCAGTTACATAGTATACATAATTAACTCTACCCTTCTTTCTCTTTTTTTAAGGATGAATTCAGAATGTGGTTTTGTGCAAAAATTCGCTTTCTTTCTTTGGAGAGTGACTCCTTTTCAAATCCCAAATCCATAGTTAGTGAGGTTTGCAATGGCCATGGAGTTCATTTAACTGACAATGCAGCTGGAGAGAATCGGCAGGAGCCAAGTAAATATTTACAGACTCATTCACAGCAGGTATTGGATCTAGTGTCAAAGTGTCTTCAAAAAACCAGCATTGTTAGCATTTACTAGTAGCATATAAATGCTGCAGTTATTACTTGAGATAAATTTATGTGTGTGTAGTACTATTACTAAACACAAGTTCAGTTGTTAGTAGTGTAAGCAGATTACATGCTGACCCAAGTAATGATAAGCACTTTGATGTAACCTTTTTGTATGTTCAACAGATTCGTTATTTTACCCACCATAGTGTAAAGTATTTCTGGGACGATACCATTCACAATTTTGATTTCTTAAAGTAAGTATCTTTCTTTTTCTTGGATTATATTCTGAAAATGTAGGTAGAAAAGAATCTATTCTTAAATAAAAAAGAATCCATTGTAGTGTTACATAATATTGAAGAGGTTTTTATTGTACAACTTGTATTCATTTGTTCATTAAAAACTCCACCACTTTTTGAAGACTAATATGACCATTTAAAAATAAATACTTCCTTTAAGTTGTACCCTGACAAAATTTATTTAAAAGTTACAAGCTGTATAATGTAAACTCCTCCCAGTTCTGAGTTCTTTTTCACTTTAACATGGTAGCCTAACTTTTAACTTAGGTTTTGTATGTGTGGTATTGGGAATCAAACCTAGGGCCCTAGCATGCTAAGAAGGTACTCTACCACTGAACTGCACTCCCACGCCCTGTGTTTTAACTTTCAGTATCTGAATTACTGCTCCCTAACCTGTCAGCAGTCCCATCCAGTTGTACTGGTATATGAAGAATCAAGTAATAGACAAGCAAATTTAATTTACAGTGTGGATAAAGAATGAGACATTGTTGAATGTCTAAAGCCTTTCGATAGGAAAATTGGAGTAATCCTTTAAAATGTTTTTATAGCTCAAGCAACGTTACCAAATTAGGATTAAAAATTTTTTTTCTTTTTTTTCTTTTCTTTCTTTCTTCCCTTTTTTTTTTTTTTTTTTTTTTTTTTTTTTAAAGAGTTTAAAGAAATGGGGTCTTGATATTCCACCCAGGCTGGCCTTTAACTCTTGAGCTCATGTGATGTTTCTGTGTTAGCCTCCCAAGAACTCTATTTTTATTGCCTTTGTTAAAGTAGTTATTTTATTTTATTTTTTGTCTTTCTGAGACAGGGTCTCACTATGCAGTTCAGGCTGGCCTTGAGCTCACTTTGTAGCTCAGGCTGGTCTCGAACTCTCAACTACCTTCCTGCCTCAGCCTCCCAAGTGTTGGGATTACAGACATGTGCTACCATGCCTGGCTAAAATAGTTGTTATAATTATTCATTAAATATCAGCTCTAGAGTGCTATAGGAGTTCTTAATTCCAGCAATTAAAGATTCATGAATTGTTAAGATAGCAATGCCTTTGTTTTCCTTCAGGTACACTGAAGGATGGCAATGTTCTGAAATAGGCCTGGGCATTTGCAGATACCTAGTTCTAAAGACCCTTTCTGATTAAGTGGGAACCGTTGTTTTTAAAGAAAGTTGCCAGTGGGCTTCCATTTTGTTTAAAATGTGATCCTGGTCCTTGCTCCTTGCTGGACAATTCATCTACTTCAGTGGGAGAAAAAACAGGAAACATTTGCTGTGGCCTGTGTAAGCCATAAAAACTTGTAGCAGTGAAACGTGAAGCTTAGCTCTCATACCTGAGAAAAGGAGAGAGGTATTGAACTGGAGTATGTGTAAGATTCTCTGTTTCATAGTTCTGTGACTAGTTTCAGTTAAAATCAGCATTTTTAAGACATTTGGGGGAGAAGCAGATATGTTAGTTGGGTCCTGGTTAGGCTGATTAGAGGTGCCTGGCATTATCTGACCTACACATTCTGTTCTTCTCACCTAGGTCTGCCCTGGCTCAGGGAAGGATTAGGATTGGTGCTTTGTGGAGATGGATGCAAATGAATAGGATTTTTTAGTGTGAAGCTAAAATTGCAAAGGATAAACAATATAGATAAGAAGTCAAATTTTTTTGTCTTTAGTTTGGAGTTGTCAACTTCATTGTGCTTTACTGTAAATTGTTGTTTAATTATTGACTCTGACAACTCTGGCATAGCCTTAGAGGATGATGATAGTACCTAAACTTGAGCATGTAGAGCCCTTACCATGGAACGCATTTGGATAACTTCGTTGTCATGTTTGAGACTTAGAACATTTAAAAATGTTTATCTTAAGAATTTGAGATTTTAAAATTCTCATTCATTCTTTGTAAATTTTTGTCATAAATTTCTAAGAAGTTTGTAAGGAAGTTACATTTCTAGAATCAGGCATATAGAGAAATGAGGCATTAAGATATCTGGATATTTTAAACTTTGTTTAAAGTAAAAACTTTGGATTTATTTAGGGGACTGGATGAAGGTGTTTCTTGTACGTCAATTTATGAAAAGCATAGTGCAGGACTGACAAAGGGGATGCATGCCTACAGGTAACTTTTATCCAACTACAGTTAGATCTGTTCTTGAAGCTCCTAAATTCAGATGTATATGTAGTCATCCCTTTACCATATGGTGCCTGTTAACAGGATTTAAATATTACAGATGATTTGAGAACTAATTTTATTCAAAACTGTCTCCAGTTTAATCATGAAAATGTTAAAGCTAATTATTGAAGTTACTATCTCTGAATCCCATACTGTTTCATCACTTCAAAAGGTGCACAGTCTCCTATAATTTAACACCTTTGAAATTGGAATATGGTGTATAGTTGGTGAAGTGTCATTATTTGACAAAAGTTTTTATCTTTTTGGTCATACATAAAATAGTGGTATGTCTTATAAACCAATAACATCTTAGATTTTTTGAGATATATTGGTACTGTAGGCATGACTAGATTTACCAGAACGAAAGTTTGTCAATTGGGAGTCATATTTATTTCATTGTTATTTTTTGTTAAAGCATACAAGGATGCCAGTGTATTAGATATTTAAAGATAAATGCCAGTTTGGATTAAATTAGAATTTTTCTTGTAATATTTCTATAGCATTTCTTTTAAAGGTACAACAAAAGGACCCATTCAGACGTACATTCTGTAAAAGGAGATATTATTGTATCATAATAGATAAGATACATGGTACAATGATGAGGAGTGAAGTTCCTTTTTCTTTTTGACAGTATTGGGGATTGAAATGAGGCTGTTTGCACTGAGATGGATCCCCAGCATATTTTGTTTTTTATGAGGCCCAGGCTGGGCTTGAACTTGAGCTCCTCCTGTGTCCACCTTTGGGAATCTTGGGCTTATAGGCAGTAGTATCACCACAGTTGGCTAAGCAGTGATTTAAAAGCATAGTTTTCCAAAAAGTCACATGTATAGTCTTCTGAAATAAAGACTCCTGGTACAGTATTCTCTTTAGAAAAGTAGTGTAGGAATTCTTCACATTTATTTCTCTTTCAAAGGTGACATTCAAACGTTGTGAAAACCTGTTTTTTCATGGGCGGAGCAGACAGCCTTTTGCTTACATGATTATTAACTAGTGGAAAAGGTACATGTCACTCACTAAAGGTGTGAGACAGAAGGAAGTGAAATGCAAACAGTACAGTTATCCATTGTTGACTTCTTCAATTAGATACAATAGGTAGAGAAGTATGGAATGCATGAATTTAAGAGCATCCCATGGTCTGAACTTACCTAATGCAATGCCTTTCCTAATCATGCTATTCTACGTTATATACTGAAATACCATTATTGTATTTTCCTGTTATAGAAAATTGCTTTATGGAATAAATGAAATCACTGTGAAAGTGCCTTCTGTTTTTAAGCTTCTAATTAAAGAGGTAAGACTGTTGTATATAGCTCAGCATTTGGCATCAATAGATTCGTCAGTTTGGAAAGCCATGGTTAATGAGATCGTCTTGGTTTTCTCTTTCCTACCCTCTCTTTGCTTGCTATTTTACTTGGAGATTAAAAGTAGAGAAAAAAATTTGCGGGAATTTTGGGTATGAATTTTATTTGTGTAGTTCTGTTTTTATTAGCCCCCCCCTGCCCCCAGTGTATCATGTTCTCTTCCCCTGGCGCTTGGGCGCCTTCCTCACTGGACAGTGAGCCTTAGAAAGTGAGAGTATGAAGCGTGGTGCGACGCTGTGAGGGGACACTGCGGTGAGAGTTCAGCTGTTCAGTGCCAGAGAGGTGAATGAAGGGGTCTAGACGTGGAAAGGAAGAGAGTAAGTGACTTTGCCTAGCGACAGCAGCTGGCAGGCCAGTCTTTGTTCTGGAGTTTGGCTGTCATTCTGGGGCTTAGTGTAATTGTCATGGGTGAATACTTTTAGTAGAAAAGATGGGTTTCTTTAGAGTGGCTATATAATGTGTGCATTACATAGCATAGTGTAATGACAAGGAACTGGGTAATTCTGATTTGTAGAATGGTCCCATCAGTCACCCCGTTGGTGTTTTATTTTTCCCCAGAGCTGGGGATTCAAACCAGTGCCTAGAACATGTAGGCATGAGTGTGCAACCCTCTCTCTCAGCCCCCGAAACTCACACACACTGCCATCCTAGTGGCCAGCTTTGAGCTTCAGAAACCCTCTCTGGCTCAGTTTGGTGCCACATGCCCATAATTTCAGCATTCTAGGGTTGGGCTCACAAGTTCAAGGCCAGCCTGGACAACTAATTGAGATAATGAGACCTTATCTCAAAAAAATAAACAGCTGGGGATGTAGGTCAGTGTGAAGACCCTGGGTTCCATCACTAACACCCCCCCTGCCCAAGAACCTTTCTCACTTGCTTTTTTATTTATACACTTACAAAAATTTTCTTGCTAAATATCTCATCTTAATTTTGAGGTAAAATAGTACTATGTCAAAATGCTTTGGAAAAATATAGAAGCTTCAATTTTAAGACTCTGGGGGAGGATACTGGAGATGTGATTAACATGTATAGGGCCCTGCATTTAACCTCAGTTCCTGCTCTCCCTCCTCTAAATAAACAAGTTGTTAAAAAAAGACATTGGTGGTTTATTAATAAAGTTAATAAAGTACAACAAAACTTAGGTAAATGATGTTTTTTGTCAGGACTTACTATCTTACTTTCGCTCAGGATTTAGTCTTTATTACTTCCTATTGAGAAAGCAAAACAATTCGGCCCATTAGCTCATATTTGTCTTTCCTTTGCATCCCAGTGAAATTTTGACACACATTTCTGTTTTGATTTCATATATAAACATTTGTCCTATTTGGTTAAAAGTTCGATATCTTTTATTAATCCAGAGCATATTAGTTAATGCAAATGAATGCACTTTATTCCTAAAGCAGAACAGGTAAATTTACACTTGTTCTAAGTGAGTCTGTGTTCAGTGTTGGTATAAATCTAAATGAATACAGAAACTTTATTTTTTTGGCACCGGGAATCGAACTCAAGACCTTGCGCTTGCCAGGCAGGAACTTGTGCCGCTGAGCTGTATCTCCGGCCTTGGATACAGAAACTTTAAATCTGGGTTAGCCAAATTCTAATAGTTTGCTGATAAATAAGAACATTAACCTATTGTGTCCTGTTCTTCACGGTGCATGTTATCCTAGGTTACTATAAAGCTTATTGTATTTGTAGCTGGTTGGTTGCTTTTCAAGTGAAAAGTGTGAAGAATCTGCCTGGTGTAAATACCTCATTTAATTTGACTTAAATTTATATTTTTTAGGTTCTGAACCCATTTTACATTTTCCAGCTGTTTAGTGTTATACTGTGGAGCACTGATGAATACTACTACTATGCTTTAGCCATTGTGATTATGTCCCTGGTATCCATTGTAACTTCACTGTATTCCATTAGGAAGGTAAGTCAGGTTATTATGGGCTTCACTCAGTATTCATGTTCTATAACAACATGTGAGGTGTGTGGAGTAGTGATGGGCACAGAGTAAACATTCAGGGCTAGTACTGTTTTATCTGCCTCAGTGTAGACTCCTATCTCTTTCTGCTCTTTCAGGTGGGGGAGACGGATGTCTTTTAGGGTCAGCCCACTGGCTGCTTACTTCAAAATCGAGGGACCTGGATTTTCTTGTCACAGCTAAAACTGAATAATACTGTTGATTCTTGATGTTGTATAAAGGCAGAACAACGGGCACTTATTATATTAGTGTACTTTATTTTCTAGCACCCTGCATTTTGGGGTCTTGAGTGGGTTCATCTGCCTTGTTTGGTTTTTTCCCCCTCTTTTTAGCAATATGTTATGTTGCATGACATGGTGGCAACTCATAGTACCGTGAGAGTTTCAGTTTGCAGAGTAAATGAAGGTAAGTACATTGGTGAGTGTTCAAAGAGTAACCCAAAACCTCTAAACCATTCAGTGCTGTTGTGTGAAGTAAACCCAGTGCATTTATTTATATACACCCTCCGTTTCTCTCTGCCTCTCTCTCTCTCTCTCTCTCTCTCTCTCTCTCTCTCTCTCTCTCTCTCTCTCTCTCTCATTTAAGAAATGGAAATGCATGTTTGGAGTCCCAAGTTTTTATCAAAACCATTCATTTATATAAACTTTTATTCATTCTCTTTCTCTCTTTTTCTTTCTTTCTGTCTGTCTGTCTTTGTGTTTAATTTTTGCAGTCCTGGGGATTGAAACCAGAGCCTTTGCATCAAGCTATCTCCAGCCATTTAAAATTTTGAGACAGGGTCTCACTTCATTGCTCTAGCTGGTCTTGAACTTGGGATCGTCCTGTCTCAGGCTCACAGAGTGTTGTGGTTATAGATACTCACTGCTATACCCAGCTTTTTTTTTTTTTTTTTTTTTTTTTTGCCCTTGCCGGGACAGACAATAAACAGTACTAATAAAGTGCGGTAACTGTGATGTTAGGGAGAGGACTTACTACAGAAAGCTTATCTACTGTGTTGGCAGGGGTAGATTGTTTTTTTTAAGAGGCATGAAGGGATTTATTAGGCAGAATTTAAAGTACACACTCCAAAGAAAATGGACTGCAGGCCCTCAAACAAGAGGCCAGGGATGGCTGTTTTGATGAAGTAATTTTACTTGGTTACTATTTGAATTAGCCAGATCAGAGGTAGCTGAGATGGTACAGTTAGAATGTAAAGAGCCTTCTAAGTGTCTAGAGACCTGAAATTAGAGATAGATGGTGCAGTCATTGTAAAAACGGAAAGAAGTTCAGCATGGCCCCTACAGCTGCTGCATGGACGATGGACGAGGTTCAGCATGGAATTCACTCTCCATTCAAGAAGCAGTGGAGAGCCATTGAGGGTATGAAGCAGGGGCTGACAGGATCTCACTTGTCCCTTGGCAGAAAACCATGGCTTCTGTGTTTTGACGGGCTTCATGGGAGTGGTGCCGAAGCCTGAGTTCCGTCATGATTCGGCTTCTGGAGAACAGGAGAATGAGATGGGGCGAGGAGAGACAGCCAGCATGAGCAATGAGTGTGAATGGAGGGTGTTGGATCGGGTGGATGTTAGTGCTGCTTGGTTACATAGAGAGCAGTGGAAGAGAGGCAGGGTTCCAGGATGGATGGTGTTCTGGATGTGAAGCTGGGTGAGCATGTAAGAGACACAAGGGGATGCAGCACAGCATTCTGAACCTAGGAGGCAGGAGCTGAATTATTTCCTCACGGTCCTAGTCTTCCACGCGCATGTACTTGTCCTCTGCTCCTCCGTCTGGCTAGGAGGACATATCCCCGCCGCGGCCTATTGGGGTGTACACTGCTTCTTCCTACTCTGAGGTGCTGAAGGGCTGGGGTGGCGGGAAGGACGTGTTCTTCCCTTCCTCATCCTCGTCCTCTGTGTATGGGTTCCATCCCCTTCATACTTTTTCTGGTCTACTGAAAAGAGCTGAAATTTCAAGTACTCTTAAATAAAGCTTTAAGAGAAGTCAATCAGTGTATTTTTTTTAATCAGTGTATTTTAAAATAAAGGTTTTAATTTAAGATTAGTACACCAATATCTTACTGTTCATTAATGTTATTTCATTAATATTTAGTAGGTTCCTTTTTTTTCTTAGATAGAAAAATATTTGTCCTTCAGACCAGTAGCACAAAACAATAGTTTTTTCCTCCCGTATGTATTTACAAATGTAATGCTTCTGAGAGCAGCATTAGTTAAACCTGAGGGGCAGAAGAGTGAGGAAGAGAGACATTGCCTAAATGGAAGGTGACCTGAAAAAAAATCTCCTCCTTTCCTTTTGGTGTTTTGGGACAGGGTCTCACTCTGCAGTTCAGGCTGGTCTTGAACTCACTATGTAGCCAGGATGGTCTCCAACACATAGCAGTCCTCCTACCTCAGCCTCCAGAGTGCTGGGATTACAGGTGTGTGCTACCACACCCAGCCAAGAAAAGTCTTTTATCCCTGAGATATTTTTTTAAAGTTTCAGTTAAATTTCTAGGGAGATATTACAGTGTTTAATGTTAATGTGGATTTTGTGGTGCTAAGCATGGAGCCCAGGGCCTCATACATGCTAAGAAAGTGCACCACTACTGAGCTGCAAACTCAGCCCTGTTTAATAAATTCAGTTATACTGAAAATAATACCTTTAAAAAACTTCAGGAATATTATTTTTGGCCTTTTTTTTTTTTTTTTTTTTGAGACAAGATGTTGCTATTCAGTTCAGGCTGGCCCTGAGCTCACTTTGTAGCCTAGGCTGGCCTCAAACTTGCAGCGACCCTCCTGCCTCAGCCTCCTAAGTGCTGGGATTACAGGTGTGTGCCAGTATGCCTGGCAACCTAAGGAATACTGAGAAAGCAGTGAGATGTTAGGGTTGTAAATAGTGGAAAACAGTATTATAAATACGGTGTAGAAAATGAAATAATGCTAAAATTTTTCCAAATTTCCTTTGGTTTACATGGCATTACAGAAACCTGAGTTTATTTCACCTCTTTGAGCAGACTGGGCTATTTGGACCCACAGTGTTTATTTTCTGAGTTAGCCGATGACTGAGATCAATGGACAGTTGTCTGGAGCATTAAAGTGCAGAGTAATATGGTACCACTCATGCTTGTTAGGAACCTAGTTCTGTCCTGAGCCTTGTTACCTAACACTCTTTGTCAGAATTCTCCATCTGTGGGGACTTTGTATTAACCCTGTTCTGTTACTAATTCATAGAGATTAGGAGTCCATAGATGATTTGTTCCCAACTTAGAGAATATTGTTCTCATATTTTCTTTCTTTATATTCAGAAATAGAAGAAATCTTTTCTACCGACCTTGTGCCGGGAGATGTCATGGTCATTCCCCTGAATGGGACAGTCATGCCTTGTGATGCAGTTCTTATCAGTGGCACTTGCATTGTGAATGAGAGCATGCTGACAGGTAAGTGAACTGAGTAGACGGTGTGCTTGTTGTTCATAATGGTAATAAATAATGTTAAGTAGTTACTGATAAAATTATGTCAAAATCAGTCTTTTACATCCTTTATTAGCTTTTGGTGATTTGTTTTGCCCTAGATTAGGGTGACGCTACATCCTGTGTGGTTGGATTTGGCCGCCTGTCCCTGTCTGTCCCGATTACTTTGGGCATGAGGAAATGGTGTTGTAATAAGGGAAGAAGAAAAACGTTCTTTGTCAGAGAATACAGAATGTTTGTTTCTCTATTTGTTGTGAACAGTGGAAATAAATAAGCATTTTATATTTTCATTAAATTGGAGAGAACTAGATTTTTCAAATGACTTCCCTTTGCAAATTCACAATGTGCTTTTTGGGAGCGGTGGCAGGCAGAGGCTATAACCTGAGACCTTTTTCTTTTTCCTCCTCGCATCCCCCCCTCCCAATTTTGAGATGGAGTCGAAGTTGCCCAGGCTGGCCTGGAACTTGCACACTTCCTCCTTTAGGCTTCTGAGTAGCTGGGATTACAAGTGTGCACCATGATTCCTGGTGACAAGTGTTACCTTGGCATCACAGTAAACTTCCTGTATTATTGTAGGGTCAAAATGTGGCATTTCCGGGTGAACCAATTTGTAGATAAAATAGCTAGTGAATTTATTACATCACATACATGTAGAACTCTATTTTCTTTTGTTTGTTTTTTGGGGACAGGGTCTTGCTATGGGATTATAGGCATGAGTCATCATGCCTAGCTGTACATGTAGAACTCTTAATAATTATGGTAAATAATACCATAACTTTGTTTTTTTGGTCTTTCTGAGGCAGGGTCTCACTGTGCAATTTAGGCCAGCCTCAAGCTCACTTTGTAGCCATGCTGATCTTGAACTTGCAACGACCCTCCTCCCTCAGCCTCCCGAGTGCTGGGATTACAGGCATGCACCACCATGCCCAGCTGTAGTACTATAACATTCACATATTCCATAACCCAAGATATTTTTGTTTGATACTGGTTTCTGTGCCTCCCTATAATAATTTTATGAAAATTTTTTTTAACAGGAGAAAGTGTTCCAGTGACAAAGACTAATCTGCCAAATCCATCAGTAAATGTCAGAGGCACAGGAGAGGAGTACTACAGTCCAGAAACACATAAGCGGCATACTCTGTTCTGTGGAACAACTGTAATCCAGACGCGCTTCTACACCGGAGAACTTGTGAAAGCCATTGTGGTTAGAACAGGTAGAGAACACCGCATGATGAGCGTGTTCACTGTGGGGGGTTGGTGTGCACATACCACATTGCAGTCCTGTTTACTGTCCCCCCCTCTGCTCTCATCTTCTTCGTCCCTGGTCTCCTGCTCATCTCCACGTAGCCTGTCTCCCTGTTTCCTATCATCCATCTTCTATTTTGCTTTTTAAATTTTTAATATGTTAGGGTTGTGTAAGAGGAACCATGCCATATTTAACGTTTTGTGTCTGAGGTGTTTCACTTAGTGTTATGGGTGTGAGGTAAATACTTAATCTCTTACATTTTTTAAGCACATATTTGATTTAAAACAGTTAAGTGTTTTGAGAGATAATTCACATTTCCTTATGAAAATATAAGTAATTTTTCTCTTTAATTTTTTTGAAAGGATTTAGTACTTCCAAAGGACAGCTTGTCCGTTCCATACTGTATCCCAAACCAACTGATTTTAAACTCTACAGAGATGCCTACTTGTTTCTGCTGTGTCTTGTGGGGGTGGCCGGCATTGGGTTCATCTACACAATTATCAATAACATTTTAAATAAGGTACGTATGTGGGACCTTAGTAGTGTCAAGCTTAATTATCATGTGTGGCTGTTGAGGATTTTGAAATGTAATGAGTGAAACTGAGGAAATACATTTCTAGGCTAATTCTGATTGCTCCGAGGATGCCATGTAACACTAGTAGCTATTAGAAAACACAGATACTGAACATCTCCATCTTAGCATACAGTGTTTTGGATAGGTCTGATTTTGATGGTCTTATAATTACCTTTTTGAGACTTAAAGGAAAAACAGAAAAAACTGCATACATACCAAAAACTTCATTTAGTTTTTTCTTGTTTACCTTTGGGATAGAATATATGGCAATAAATTGTTTTTGAACAGTTCATGAAGGGCCACTAAGGTACATTGTCAGAGCCCCTCCTCCTTCCATTCTTCTGCCTTTTTGTGATACTGGGATTGAGCCCAGGGTCTTAGGCATACCAGGCAAGTGCTGTACCACTGCGCTGTGTCATGAGCTCTTTTTTATTTTATTTTGAGACAGTCTCATAAAGTTGCCCAGGCTGGCCTTAATCTTGAGATCTTTCTGCCTCAGCCTCCTAGATAACTGGGATTACAAGCATGTACCGCTGTACCTAGCAAATTTCTCTTTTCTGTTCCCTGTGGGGACTGGTGCAGTATAGTATTTGCAGGATGTGTCAGTGTCTGAGAAGGTTTGTGGCACTTGGTTTGAAGCATGGCATGTGTGAAGAATGAGAGGTGTTTGCCTTCTTGGCAGAAGTTTCCTCTGTCATTCTATAATCCATGTAACAATTCATTTATCTGTTTTGTAGGATCTCTGAAGGAAAAAAATTATAAACCATTCATAGATGTATATATACATGTATGCTTATGTATGTATATTTGCTTTGTGTGTGTATATGGTTATAAGATTTTAAATGTTCATAAATTTTCACTAAAGAAATACCCATGCTAAATTAGTAAATCTTCATTTATTCATTTATTTTTTGGCTTTGTGAGATAGGGTCTTACGTATTTCAGGCTGGATTTGAACTTACTGTGTAGCCCAGTCTGGCCTCAAACTCATAATGATCCTCTTGCTGTGGCCTTTCAAGTACTGAGATTACAGGCGTGTGCCACCACATCTGGCTCCCCCCCCCCACGTCAGACGGGTAATGTGCCAATGTCATAACAAGGTTTGAGGGAGGCACATCTCATGCAAATGGTATGAATACCCAATCATCACGCCCATGAACCGAAGGATCACATCTGGCTTTAAATTAGTGAATATTTAGTAACAGAGGCTTGACATTTATTTTGTGTCAATTGCAGGTAGAAGTTGGGACAATAATTATTGAGTCTCTTGACATCATTACAATTACTGTGCCCCCTGCACTTCCTGCTGCAATGACTGCTGGTATTGTGTATGCTCAGAGGAGACTGAAGACAGTTGGTATTTTCTGTATCAGTCCCCAAAGGATAAATATATGTGGGCAGCTGAATCTTGTTTGTTTTGACAAGGTTGGTTTGGTTTCATAATTCTCAAATGTTACTTACTGTATAGCTTTTAAATATTTTTTTATTTTTTTTCTTAACCGACTTGCTATTATTCTTTAATGTTTCTCTAATTTCTTCTTCCTCAGCTTATTTAGCTTATCCATTTAAAAAATATTCCTTGTTTGCTCAGTTTTTTAAGTTTTTGGGTATTGGTTATTTGGCACAAGTCTGTAGTTGACTAATTGCTTGCATTCAGAATTATATCTTGTAGTAATAATGGTAGAAATTACTTTTTTTCTGTTTTCAGATAATCCTAGTTTAATAGAATTGGCATGATATATATGTATATATATATATAGCTATAATTTTTTTTTTCAGTGTTTGTGCCATGATTTTGACTAAACAGTGTTTCATAAATATAAATGCCGGTCATTTTATATGAAAAGAATAGTGTATCTATGTGAAATATGCCTTCTTGCCTCTTAGCAAAGATTACTTTGCTGGAGTGAAAGGAGATTTTTGGAGAAATCTTAACCAGCTCGTTCTCATTTTATTGAAGGTATATTTTTTAAAAAAGCTTTCCATCAAACTCTTCTAGGTGACTCAGAAGAATTTGATGTTGAGCATTTCATTAGTAAAGAAAACATGAGAAATGCGTAGTTTGAAGAAAAAATCGCATCACTGTTTCATCTGCTTAGAAAGTGTATTTATGTTTTATCTTTTTTGGAAACGTGGTTTTTCTTTTCTGAGTACTGGGAATTGACACAGAGCCTTGTGTATGTGGTAAGCACATGTTCTATCACTGAGCCATAGCCTTTAGAATCTTTCTTTTTTCTTTTTCTTGTTTTGCAGTAATGGGAGATTGAACTCAAGAACACTCCACCACTAAGCTACATCCCCCACTCTTGTTGTGCTTTTTATTTTGAGGCAGGGTCTTGCTAAGTTGCCTTGTCTGGGCTGGAATTTGTGATCCTCTTGCCTCAGCCTCCTTGAGTGCTGGGAATATAGATAAGCACCACGGTGCCTGGCTCCCTAGAATTTTGCTATATTAAAACATTTTAAATAGCCACAGAAGTTGAGAAAAGATAGCAATATAATAAACTTTCATGGCAGCCACTTTTATGATGATAAATTTTTAAAATTTAAACTTTCACTACGTTTTTCAGTTACACTTTGTATATCCTAGATGTTGTTCTCCCTCCGGGTATAGAGATCTTGCCTTTCCTTTTCTTTCAGCCTGCAGTACTTCACTGTATATATGTAGCAGTTTTCACTGATGGGTGCATTTGGAGTTTTTCTTCTTTGAAATATTATTCTTAGTTGTTGTTTGTGTACTTTTTTAAATTTTAGACTGGAACTCTTACTGAAGATGGTTTAGATCTGTGGGGGATTCAACGAGTGGAAAATATGCGGTAAATATTGGCTAGGTTCGATGCTAATTAGTTGATTTTCAATATTTTAGCACATATAATATTCAAACATAACAATACTATAATAGTTATGTACTTGCCACCAAAACTAAGCAGCTGATGTTTTGCTATATTTACTTTAGATTGAAATACGTAAAAAGTCACATTCTATCCCTTTCTCTATTCCTGCCACTATTTTAAAGATTCATTTTTGCATGCATTTTTTATTTTCAAAATATACACAATCTGTAAATATATATAAGTGATATGCTACGTGTTTTTGATATTTTCCCCCTTCTAAATTGCTTTCAGGATTCATTCATGTTGCTGAATAGGGATCTCACTTACTGATTTTAACTGCTCTGTATTTCATTATGTAATGAAACCATGGTGTCTTTTCTACTAGGGACATTTTCATGTGTCTCCTTCTCTCACTATGCTTTCACAAATAGTGCCTTGACTACACCCCTTGCAGCTATGTGTGTGTGGCTGGGCATGAGCATACCAGCCTCTAAGTGTGTACACTGTGCCCAGCTGTGCTCAGCTTCTGCTTTGTTTCAGCCTTGCCTAACTGTAGGTGGCTGAACCTGTTTGTCCCCTCCCTCCAGAGCAAAGATACTCTTGCTAAATATCCTCCCTGCAAGCTAAATATTGACAGGCGTATAACTTCCTGCCAAATGGATGAATATGAAATGGCTATTTCATTGCAACTTGATTTGTATTCTCTTCATTACTTACGAAGCTGAGCATCTTTTCGCATTTTTGGAGCAGCGTCACCTAGCATTCTCTGTGCTGCTTGTAAGGATTTTCTTTTATGTGGTTCCTCTTTATCTGCCATCTTCATCTGCTAGAAGTTCTTTTTTCTGGCTTGTAATCTCTTTTGATACCGTGTATTGCAAATTTGTTCTGCCAATTTGAGGCTCATCTTCTTACTTTGTTTTATTGTCTTTAATGCTCAGGAGTTTTACTGCCAGAGTTTGGTTTATGTAGCTGAGAGACTATTACTTGGTTGTGTAATTTCAAGAGTTCTGTCTTTTATTTATGTTGTGAACTTCAACGTATTTGAGTAATACATGTTACCCTAAATTCTGTTTAATTTAAATTCTTTCATTTTATCAGAATTTATGTACCCTAATCTCTTAGTGTGTATTCTTAAATTAATATAATTAGGGGCTTAAGTTTTAGATGTCTGTACTGCCTCCTGAACCTAAAAAAACCTAGACTATAGGTAAATTTTACTGAATATTTCCCTCTGTTCATGTACATTTGTTGTATAATGTTTTATGATTATGATTTTGGTTTTATACATTCTTTGTGCTTGGATTTACTACATTTATAAACACCTTAATCGTAGTTTCTTGTATCCCATTCCTGTGGATTAAATTATCTTCTGTAACTACTAACTACTACATTCATTAGGTTTGTTTTACTTTACCTTTTTTGGGGGGCGTGGAGTGCTGGGGATTGAACCCAGGGAATTTGCACTAAGCTCTAACCTCATGCCTTTTAAATTTTAATTATTTTATTTTATTTTATTTTGAGACAAGGTCTTGCCAAGTCACTAAGTTGCCGAGTATGGTTTGAACTTGGGATCTTCCTGCCTCAGCCTCTCAAAGTGCTAGGACTACCTGCATGCACCGCTATGTCCACTCTGCTTGTGACTCTTCAATGATAGTGTAACTACAGATTTCTAGGTTGATCTGTTTCCTCAGCACTTGGAAGGTGTTCACTCATTTCTCCTGACAGCTTTTGTTACCGCTAGGAAAGTCTTAATCTTAGTGATCTGCTTTCTCTCATGTCCCTTTGTCCTTGATTTCTGCAGTTTTGCTGTGCTCTTTTATTACTTACTGGACTCACTCTGCTTCTAAATCCAAAAGATTCATATTTTTGAGGAACAGCTTCCTATTCTGTTTTCTTTTCCATCTGAGCGTCCTAACCACATGCAAGAGACACATGGCTCTTCCTGAGTCTGACCCGCCCCCCCCCCTTGCTGTCATGTGCTTTTTCAAACACTTTCTGGCATTCTTTCGGTTGCCGTTTCAGATTTATGGCGCTGGGATTCTTCCTTTCATCTGTTGATTCTGGCAAGGTTTTCCATGAGTGCCTTCAAATGGTAGGCTGATCCTGAGCTGGATTTTCTGTGAGCCATCCTCATGGCTGCATTGTGGGGTCTCATCCCTTGGCCGAGGACCTGTTAAGGACTGGTGATGTGTGTGGTACCAGACCAGCATCACTGGGGATTTGGAAGCCACACAGCACTGTGTATTTCAGTCCCCACATGTGCTGTAGAGTGTAGTGGCTCCAAGTTGGATTTGTGTTTCAGTCCTTACTCAGCTACTGACAGACGATGCAACCTTGGACAAATTAACTGCCCTGGTCTACTTTGGTCACCTTGTCTGTAGTGGAGATAATCAAACCCTTCCTGTGGTGTGAGGAGGGAATGAGTCTCTGGAGGTGAAGTACTTAGAACAGTGCCTGGTGCGTAGGACATACTACATAGATACTGATGCCCCACTGCACTCATACTGTGAATTGAACACAGGGCCTTGGTATTGAGATATATCTCTAGCCACTTCTTTAAGGCATGGACTGAGCAAGTTACCCAGGCTGGGCTTGAAGCTCCTGCCTCAGCCTTCCAACGTGCTGAGATTACGACAGTGTAATACTAGCTCTTGAACTTTGGGTGGTAGAAGAGACAAGCATAAGCTTAGTTGTGTTGATGGGGTTGATGGGTAAACTAGTAGGCTCCTTTCCCATGGTGCACAGCTCTTCAGGAGCACTGGCATCCTTGGATGTGAGGGGTTCTGTCAGTGCACCCGTTTCACAGGTACCGTACAAATTATTTCCTGCTCTGTGTGGAGCTTGAACCCGTCTGGGTGCCCTGGTGGCCGTTGCCCTTCTCCTCAGCAGATACAGCTTTGGCCCAGTTCACACCCCTTTGGATTTGTCTTTCACTACTTTGGTTTTGTACATGGAAATTTCCCCTTCTCATAAGCTCAATTTTGAATTTACTTGTATTTTAAACTACAAAGTCTAAAAGGGCCTGCTGGGGATTTATGAACCTAACTGAGTGTCTTTCTGTTTAGATTTCTTTTGCCAGAAGAAAATGTTTGCAATGAGATGTTGGTGAAATCTCAGTTTGTTGCATGCATGGCTACTTGTCATTCCCTTACAAAGATTGAAGGAGTGCTTTCTGGTGACCCCCTGGACTTGAAGATGTTTGAAGCCATTGGATGGGTAAGCTCAGGGTTTCACGGGCAAGGGATCTTCAGGAAAATGGAGTGAAAATTAAATGACCTCACAGGAAGGTTAACCATCAGTCCTATGACTGTTAAAAGTACAGATTATTCCATTTCTACAGATGCTTCCTGGAGAGAGGTGTAGAACTATGAGGGGTAGAAATGTGTAGTGGACTAGAAGTGAGTGCCACCACCTCTCATGGACCAATCCGTTGGCGTGGCTTAAAAGTAATCAGTAGCATCCCGCCCACAGTTGTCTTTGGTTCCCATCTTCTGCTTACATGTGTGCCTGTGCGTCTTGATTTGCACTATTTTTTCTGCCATTGGTAATTTTCATTTGCAAGTGCTTAGTTCTTTGGTTGTTACCATTTTATGGCATTACTTCTTGCTGCTTATTCTTCTGTTGTTTTTTTTGAGACTCATTGTTTTGTCCAGGCTGGCCTCAAGTTTGTGATCCTCCTGCCTTAACCTCCAGCATTCTGGAGTTAGAGGCACATGTGATAGACATACGACAATGTGTGCCTCATTTCTTATATAGGTGGGATCATTGTTTTTATGTTTTCTAGCAGCAGAGTTTTTTATTTGGTTACTTGTCTGATTCTTGGTCTTTTTCCTTCATGCCATTGGTTTTCATTGCATAACTGGACAGTACTTTCCCACTCAAGTATAAAGTGTGATTGGCTCATTGTGAGTGGCAGTGGTGAGGTTGCCCAGGGGTGGTGTGTCACGGGGTCTCCCTGCCAGGCTGGCTGCAGTCCCGCTTCACCTTGGTTGCTCAGCAAGAGCTTTTGCTCTGGTGGTCCTTGCTCCTCTTGGGGTATCCTGTCCCAAGAAGCCACCTGACCTCCTGCTGTGCTGTAGTGCTCAGCTTAGCTCAGCCAGCTGCCATGAAGAGTTCTTGCCCCTCAGGACCCTCCTCTGTGTGTTCATTCCACTCTTACCTTCTGGGCTGTCAGTCAGCACTGTCCAGTTCATCTTGTGCTTCTGTGTTCGAAACTTGCCCTGCCTCTCCTTGGCTTTCTGTTTACTTTCTGTATTTTGTTACGCTTTTAAAAAGGAAGGAGTGGATGACTAGCTAAATACTCTTTGCCATCTTCGGAAGATTCATAGTTCATTGTACTGAAATTTGGTTCCTGAAAGGAAGCCCCACTTCTTTTGTAGAAAGAGAAATAGAATAGGGCTTTCTCTGAAGCGCCTAAGCTTTCCAATGAAATGAATTTTCATTGTAGATAACATTGAGATAACAGTGTGCAGTGTTTGATCTTTAAAAAAAAAGGTTAAATAAGGAAGTTTGTGTTTCATTAGTCATGAGGTGCTTTGGTGTGTGATGCCGTAGGCCTGTCCATTCAGTAGGAGGATTCACAGAGCCAGGCACCCCTCTGACTCCTTGATGTGATCAGCAGTGCAAAGTGAAGGTGCATTCCAGGTTCAGAGAGGTTAAAATGTGGGGGGGGGTGAAAGTGTCATATAGAATTTACAGAGTTGGCTATTTGTGCATAATTTCCCTGATATTTTTATTTGAACCCTCCAGTTACAGAGTCAGATTATTTTATTGTTCCTTTTATGTGTGTATTTAATATAGGGGTTTGTTTGAAAATTTTTTTTTATAATTTTTGTTCCTGTGATTGAACTCAGGGCCTCTCACACACTAGCCATGCACTCTGACCATTGAGGTATACCCCTGCCTTCTAGAATTTTTTCACCCTTATCAGTGTTACTAAAGTAAATTCCAAGGGGTTCAGGTATAGTAGTAGTAGTTTTACTAGAAGTATGCAAGTTGAAATACTAAACTCAATCTTTGTGTCTCAGTCTATTCCCCTCCCTGCTTCTCTAGTGCGGCATTAGGGATTTAATTCATGTCCTTTACATTGAGCTATATCCTAACCCTTTGCATTACATTTTTTGCTTTGTTTTTATTTTTTGAGATGGAGTCTTGTTGAGTTGTCTACGTGGAACTCAAAGTTAGAATCCTCCTGCCCAGCCTTCTAGAGTGCTGGATTATAAGTGTGCTTCCTCAAGCCTGACCCTCAGCCCATTCTTCGCCTAGTGTTTGTACTAGGGTAGAATCTTCTATGAGCAGAAAGGTGTCCGTGTATGATAAACAAAATCCTTGGAGCTGCAAGAATCATTTGTTTTTCACGAAGTTAGTCCCCAAACCCAGTAAATAAGTTGTGAGAGCAGAACGAGAGGTGTTTGTTTTTGTGTCTTTATTCTATTTCTTGTTTCGCCTTTCCTGTGCGTTGCTAGGCATCTGTCTAGCTAGCTCTGTTTACCTTAGTCATCTAGTAGTACTTATTTGTTCATTCGACAGCACTTTTTAACAAATTTACTGAAAATGGCCATTGTGGTTACTGGAACCAGTAATTGAATTTTATGAAGCAGGGTGTTGAATATTTTCCTTTCAGATCCTGGAAGAAGCAACTGAAGAAGAAACAGCCCTTCATAATCAGATTATGCCCACTGTGGTTCGTCCTCCCAAGCAGCTACTTCCCGAGTCCGCACCAGCAGGAAATGAAGACATGGTACGCACCAGGGAATGCTGGGCAATGCTGTTGATGCTTACCTACATTTTGCTCACATGTGGAAATGTTGCTAGAAAGAGTAAAATGTCTTTTATTTAACCTTATGCAGAAAAGGGTTAATTCAGCTCTGTTTATCTGAAACTATATCTCTGCTGCAGGACAAGGAATTTTGTTAAAGGTTGAGATTTATACTTTACTAAGCATCCTTAGTGCCTGATGACTGAAATATATGATGGTCAGGTCTTTTAAATTGCATATTGCTAGAATTGAATAAAAATAATAAAGCAAGCCTTTAATAAGAAAAACTTCGTTTTTAGATGAATTTTGAAAATAAGATCCCCTTACTTTATTTTATAAGAGGTAGTAGAAAAGGGATCTTGAATCTTAACTGTGAAATAATAAAGTTCCTTGCTGTTTTTCAAGTAATGCTTTGTGGATGCTGAAGTTATTTCCAACTTGAGTATATTAATAAACTTAATATGTCTTTTCTTTTGTTTGTAGGAGCTGTTTGAACTTCCAGTAAGTGAAGAATGTTTTCTTGTTACCTGAGTACATTCATTTGTATTCTTGAAGAATAACACATGCTTTGAAATTGTGCAGGCTATTTATGAGATAGGAATTGTTCGTCAGTTCCCATTTGCTTCAGCTTTGCAACGCATGAGTGTGGTTGCCAAGGTGCTCAGGGAGAAGAAGATGGACGCCTACATGAAAGGGGCCCCAGAGGTTGTCGCCAGCCTCTGCAGACCCGAGACAGGTAAGCGAGGGGTCAGGCTGCAGGTGAGGCCACTGTTTGCATTTGCTGGTATTAGCAGTTCTATCACTGAAATGGCCTTTTTTCTTTTAGTTCCTGTTGATTTTGAGAAAGTTTTAGAAGATTATACTAAACAGGGTTTCCGTGTGATTGCTCTTGCACACAGAAAGTTAGAGTCAAAACTGACATGGCATAAAGTACAGAACATTAGCAGGTAAGGTGGTCCCGCTCCTCTGGCTTCTCCAGTAGCATACCAGTACTTTGGTTATTTATTAAATATTTATTGAATATATATATAATACAACTTTGTGTTAGGTGATTAAGCTAAAATTATGTACATTTTTTCCCATTTTCTAGTTTCATTTTATATTGACTTTCTGCGTATGCTTGCTTATTGAAAATTCTGTTTTTTTCTTACAACTTTTTGGAACTACTTTTAGTTTGTTAAATATTTCTCAAATGCTGACATGAGTCCTGCATGTTGGAGGAATGGTAAACAGTTCTTCAGAAGTTTATTTTCCTCAGATTATCTTGTTTTTGTCCACAGGTTGGATCCAATCATTAATTTGGTTAGTGTTGTGGTCATTACTCAGTACTTTTCCTTCTACCCCATGTCTCTTGATCTCTGTGCAGATGACATTGCGGACATTGCATTGCCTTCCATTAAGTGTAGGTTTCACATTCAGGGATAGTTGTTTTTGAGTAATGGATCCATGTCTACTCTTTGGAGATGTACCTGTGAAATATTCTGCACTTTTTAAGCTGAGAAGAGTATCTATTGGTTTCCTGCTAAAGGTTGCAGGAAAAACAAATGCAAAACTTTACCCTGTGATCCGTGGCATACGCATGGATGGGAGGTGCAGATGTATAATGTGTCAGTTCCTCCAAAGGGCACACTGCACTCTTCTCCCTCATAACTTTGCCTTTTGCCATTTTCCCTTTAAAAAGGATTGGCCTTGCCTGTTCTTCTTGAGCCTATCAGATGCCTTCTGTGCCCTTGGTTACACTCTGTTCTGCCAGAACACCCTGTGTCTGCCAGTCTTTCTTTCTAATTCCATTTTTCCTCATTCTTCAGCTGCCAAAGATCTCCATGTTGCTGTTCTGCTTCTTAGGGATACATTTTAACCTTTCTCTTGGAGTGTAAATCTTTGTATCTTGAATATTGTTCTCTTTGTTAGTTGAAGGGCAAGATTTCCATGACTTATGTTATTTGTAAGAGATTCAGCAGACCAAAAATCAAGAATCTAGAAACTAGTATCTCACAGGACAGTGCATAGTGCTTTTGACCCAGTAGTTTGGCAGGCAGTGCGGTACTTTAAAGACTATTTCAGACTTCTTGTTTTTTCTTTTTTCTTCTTCTGTTAACATCATCAGTATCAATCATTTTTAAGTTCCCTAACTGCTCTTTAATTTCTTTACTACCTGCCTATGATTGTTAAAAATTATATATTCCAAAGATATTTAGGCTTTATAGGTGTATACCCAAGCATTTTTATATTAATTCTTGTGTAGAGAAATCACTTGGTTATTGTAAATACATTCTAGTTGCTAACATCAAGTCCCTTTGCTCTATTGCAAAAAAAGTTTCTGTGGTACAGTTCTGGTAGCTTAACATTTCATAAGAATGTGACTGCATGGAACAGAATTCATCTCCATTATGTTGTTGAAGTGGGTGTTATTTTTGTATGTACAGTATCTCTTCGGCTGCATCCGACTTCCCCACAGAAGTGTTTTGAAAAGAGAGAGTTGTGCCTTTTTACCTTTGATCTTCCAGCAGTGCTAATGTATAGTAGACTCGACTATTTGAAGAATACCACCTGGATAAGTGTATTATCAGTATTCTAGAATATGCTTCCCTGGGTTCAGACTAGTTCTCACTGTGTGTATTACTATCGTAATAGTTCCTGTATCATGTATCAGGAATCAAAAATTTATAAATTGGGTGTAGTGGGCACACTTAAAATTTTAGCGCTTGTGAGGCTGAAGCAGGAGGATCAGAAGGAGTTTGAGGCCAGCCTGGACTACCTAGGTAGATCCTATGTGACTCAGAAGACAAAAACAGAACAAAAAGAACTGTTTATAGAGTTGGTAAAGACTTGATAATGATTCTATAATTTTACAGCTGTGTTTGTTGCTCAGATTTTTTTTCCCTCTTTTCTCTTAACATTTAAGTTAGTGTGTATTTTATGAGGGATGGTATAGTGGTATGCTTATGCTTTTTTGGGTTGGATATAAGATCAGTGTTAGTGCTAGAATTTAGTATTTTACAAGGTAAACATTTTCAAATAGTTCTTTCATGTTTCAACGGATAAAATTTTATTTCAGTATATAAAAACTATCTTTTGGGAATTGTTTTTTCAGATTAAAAATGTTTGAAATATTCAGCTTGTAAGTACACACATGATTTATTCAGCATATAAATTGCTTTACTTCATTGTATGTAGGTACTTCAAATTGTCAGCATAAGGAGAACAGCACTGTTCTTGACTAAACCATTATGTGTTAAAACTTCTTTTTCTGCAGAGATGCCATTGAAAACAACATGGATTTTATGGGATTAATTATAATGCAGAACAAATTAAAACAAGAAACCCCTGCAGTACTTGAAGATTTGCATAAAGCCAACATTCGCACTGTCATGGTCACAGGTTAGATATTGTGAAAGAACACAGGAAAAGAATGAGTATGACTTGAGTTGAAGTTGTGTAATATCGAGGAATGATGTCAGTTTTAAAGGCGTTTACATAGTTGTTCCATCTCATACTGCCTTTTTTCAGCTTTAAGTGTTTCCCTGGGGTCCCTGGTAACCATGTAGTAGTTTGGAGATGTAGCAAATTCTCTTCATAGGAACTATGAAAAATACTGAAGGGAACACTATAAAAATTTAAATTCTGCTCCTCTTTGTTACCTGTCTCTAAAGTACTTATTTGTGTTACTTATAGTTTGGTTTTCTATATTAGAATACAGCATCAGTTGAGAATGAGGAACATGGGTTAAACATTTTTGAGGTGTTTAAACTGCCAGGTACATGGAAAATGATTAATAGGTATTTGTTACAGTTAGACATTGATGTGTAAGTAATGGTTAAAATAGTCTAGTTGGGGCCTGTTTTGTTACTTTGCTGCCACATCAAATGATTCTCCTGATGTTCTTAGAGTTGCTAATGTTAGATAATTCCTTAGCTGTGTAAGATTGTGGCAGCTCTTTTTCCATAGCAAATAATTGAATATAATACAGGGTATTCACTTTATGGCATTTGTGTGTTCAGTAACATTGAGGTGGAAAAAGCCTGCACATATATGTCAGAAATTCATCTAATATGCTTCTTACTGTATAGGTTAAGGTTATTAAATCTAGTAGCATCCCAGCAATGTCATCTCCTTCAAGGCACTTTCCATCTATATCTCCTTTGCCTTCCTCCTCTTCTGCTATGTCAGGATATGGCTTTGTGTCCCAGGGGCTGAAGGAAGGCACCCATGAAAGTAGTGTGGGGGAATCACCCTTGAGTTGTGGTGGTGATGGGGTCCCTAACCCCTGCCTGCTGACTTCTGTCCTTGGATCTCTTCAGCTCGTTCTTCTCATAACCGAAGAGTTTTCTCTCTTGCTTTTCACTACATCCATTCTGATCACCTCTCCTAACATTTTTTTTTGTAATTCATCCTTCTCTGCTACACACTGCACCAGTGCTCTTACACAGACCATCCCTCCCTCCTAGGTTATTTCTGCAAATGTTGATTTAGCATCTGCTCTGTATGTCATACTGTGCCATTTGTTGTGGGGCTTAACAGTGCATGACCAAAGTTCATATTTGTATTGCAAAGTTGTGGGCCGAGGCTCTAGCATGGTGCCTGCCTCGCAGGCTCAAGGCCCTGCGTTCTGTCTGTACACAAGAGTGTTCCAATTACCTAGCACATGGTAACTTGTTCCAGAGTCTTTCTTTAATCAGTGCACCCTGAGTAATGTAGTCATTTTCAGATGGGCCAGGATGAACAGCATACATCATTCTTAATCTGTCCAGCTCAGTCATGGGGATTGCCATAGATACTCAGTAAATACTTGTTTGATACAGTTGCATTGCTGTTTAAATTTTTAATAAAATATTTTGAAAAATTAGGTGACAATATGTTGACTGCTGTTTCCGTGGCTAGAGACTGTGGAATGATTCTACCTCAGGATAAAATTATTATTGCTGAAGCATTTCCCCCGAAGGATGGAAAAGTTGCCAAGATAAATTGGCATTATGCAGACTCCCTAATCCAGTGCAGTAATTCATCAGCAATCAATTCAGAGGTAAGACCAAGATTTAACTTGTTTTGAAGATTGCTTGTTTGAATTTACTCTGAAAAAATTAAAAGTGGCACATTAAAACACAGTAAGTACTCTATTTTTAAGTAGTTAGTGGTAAATGATGTAGTTGGTTATTAAGCTTCCACATACAGTGGTACCTCAGTTCACAAACTTGATTTCTGGTTGCAGGTTGAGTTGGATGAGAACCGAATCAAATCCATTGATGAGGTTCATTGTTGACCTTATGGGGAAATTTGATTTGATTCTTGTCCAGTTTGGTTTGCAACCAGAATCTTGGAAGAGGTTTGAGTTCATGAACCAAGGTACCATTGTGTTTATTTAAATCTTTACACCTTCAAATTAAAGATGGCATTTAGTCTTAAGTTTTTTTAATAACCAGGGATTTCTTTTTAAATGAACATTATAGGTACTTTTAAAAATAGATTTTCCTCAGCACTTAGGAAGCTCAGGAGGGGGAGGACTGCCGTGATTCTGAGGCCAGCCTGAACAACACAGATCCTGTCTCCAAAAAAAAAAAAAAAGATTTTCGTTTGAATAGATGTTAAATTTTTAGTGTCTTGAGTAAAATATCAAAAGAAACAGTTCAGCTTTGGAACAGGTATGTTTAACATCGATTGTGTGGTGTGGTGTGTCTGCCTAACTAGAGTGTGGAGGTCTTCACCCACAGGTGATTCCAATGAAGTTAGCTCACGATAGCTTAGAGGACCTGCAGTTGGCTCGTTACCATTTTGCCATGAATGGAAAATCATTTTCTGTGATTCTAGAGCATTTTCAAGATCTGGTTCCTAAGGTGAGTGAGAATGAGTTCACAGATGTGTTTATGTGAGTATATTGTGGAGAGTATTTTTAAGAAATTAATGTTTTTTTCCAGCTGATGTTGCATGGCACAGTGTTTGCCCGTATGGCTCCTGATCAGAAGACGCAGTTGGTAGAAGCTCTACAAAATGTTGAGTAGGTATTGATGGATTTCGTATTTTGGGGTATTTTTTGAATTATTGTTTCATCTTCAAACTGAATAGTAGTAACTGATATTTCTTACATCTGTGTCAAGTATCCTTAATCGAAATAACCAAATTCTGAAGTGCTCCAAAATCTGAAACTCTGGAAGTATTGCAGCAGAATTTGGAGTAGTACACATGTGGCATTTTTGAGAGAGGGATGCTCAGCTGTTGAAGTCTGTGTAAATATTCCAGAATCCAAAAAACTTGAAAGTCTGAAGTATTTATCACAGGCATTTCACATTTCAACACAGGTACACACACACGGCATGCACATGTAGTCATTTATGAGGTAAGGGAGAACTTTAAGTGCTTTTTTGAAATAGGCTCATGTCCTTGTTTATAGCTCAAGAACAACATCCTCGCTTTCTTCTCCACATAACCCTTTTTTGTCCTGAGAGAAGCGACTTTGTAGTGTCAGTACACAGTTGTGTTTGACTTTTTTAAGGGAGAGATCTTACCAGTACTTACGGAATATCCAATCACAAAGCCTTTGGTCTACAGGATAGGAAATTGAGATGCCAAGATGATTTGCCCTTGCTGTGACATAAATGGGGCCATAGCAGAGCCAGTTTTCTGACCAGTGCTGTTAACGGAGCACCATGCCTGTGACCATCGTAATGGGAAGGTCCATTGGTTCTGTCCAGAACCTTTTAACCTCGAATCTTCATGATGTGTACTGGAGATGTCTTACTAACTTGGATACTGTGTTGTTCAAGAAATTAACACTTTCCAATTATTTTGGTCCTTAGTTATTTTGTTGGGATGTGCGGTGATGGAGCAAATGATTGTGGTGTAAGTATAGTCCTGTCATTTACTTCTGTACTTCTTACTCTAGCTTGAATAACATTCACAAAACTTACCTAGCTTTCTCGAAACCTTCAGGCTTTGAAGAGGGCACATGGAGGCATTTCCTTGTCAGAACTCGAGGCTTCAGTGGCATCGCCATTCACTTCTAAAACCCCCAGTATTTCCTGTGTGCCAAATCTAATCAGGTACCACAAATTGAAATTGTTTTCATTATTTCTTTACATTTTTGCATTATTTCTTTGTATCTTACATTATTTCTTTGTACAAGGGTAAATTTTAATGACTGGTAGTCCATTTGAGCTGTGACTTACAATTAACAGAGTACTGTTTTCCTTAGCTCTTTCAGTAGATAAGCACATTGGTAGCTACTGAGTGTTTAGCTACACCTGTCCAGATATAACTGTGCTTTGGATGTAGAGTTTGAATGCTTCCCTTCACACTCAGCCTTTCTCTTCCTAGGGAAGGCCGTGCCGCTTTGATGACTTCCTTCTGTGTGTTTAAGTTTATGGCATTGTACAGTATCATTCAGTATACCAGTGTTACTCTATTATATTCTGTAAGTACAGCCTTGTGCCTGGGGGTGGGAGTGGGGGTGGGGGCTCTTATACTAAGGTACACATGTGTTTACCTTTTGAGGTGGGCAGCTGTTAAGACTTGCTATGTAGTTCCCAGACTTGCTTAGTCTTAAGACTTGCTTTATGTCTTGCTATGTAGCTCAGGATGGCCTTGAACTCATTGTGTACCCAAACCTTACACTCTTGGTGATCTTCCTGCCTAATCTTCCTAAGTGATAGAATTATATAGGTGTTCTGCCACACCTGGCTTTTAGGAGGTTATTACTGGGTGAATTTTTTTTTTGATCCCTTTTTAAGAGGATGCCTTTTATTCTGATACATTAAGTCAAATGTTTATGAATATATGATTAATTTCAAAGGCACAGGCCTTTTGGTTTTTAAGCAAGTTCTTTTGAACAATTTTGCTTTCTTTTGAAGTTGTCAATAATGGGGAGAAAAGTAAAGTGTAACCTTAACAGTGCAGTAAAATAATTCCTATAACTGTATTTTGAAATTATTTCTATAGATCTTAAGTAACCTAGGAGACTTCCAGTTTCTCTTCATTGACATGGCAATCATTTTGGTACTAGTATTTACAAGTGAGTAACTTTCTTCGTTACTGATTTCACATATGAAATTCTGATGTGATGTACTAAACTTTAGTAAATTTACATTAACAGTTGTAATACAACTCATGTCTCTGCAGCTTCCATGTAAATGTACTCTTTTTCTTTACCTTTACTTATATTGCCTCATTGTTTTGGTTTTTTTCCCGTGAGATATTTGTGAGTCTGGCGTCATCATGTCCCTGTGCCACTGAATATTTTAGTATATTACCTAAAAGTATGTGCAGTTCGAAAGATCAGGACGCTGGGTGTAGTGGCACACACCTGTAATCCCAACACTCGGGAGGCTGAGGCAGAAGGATCGTTGCAAGTTTGAGGCCAGCCTGGGCTATAAAGTGAGCTCAACACCAGCCTAAACTGCGTAGTGAGACCCTGTCTCAAAAAGACAAAAAAAACAACAAAAAACCCCAGGAAACTAAACATTGATATGGTATTACCCAGTCCAAAGCTCTTTGTTCAAATTTTGTCACTTGCTCCAGTAGTGTCCTTTGTGCTTGTTTTCTTCCTGGTCCCCTAGATTAGAACCAGCATAAAATGCAGGTCTCTACATCCTCTCCCTACTGAGTCTCTTCAACCTCTTTCATCTAGAACAGTCCCCAGCCTTTTGGAACATCTTCACATCGATGTTCATGAACATGGTTGGTCTGACTTAGTCTCCCTGGACTAAGGCAGTGAGGTTTTTAGGGATAGCACAGAAGTGATGCTGTGTCCTGTAGATGGGTCATACAAGAAGGCACACAGTGTTGGTTTCTTTCAGCATTGGTGATATTAAATCAAAATAATTAATAATTCCAGTAGGGTGTGGCCCATTGAATCAAAGATCCCTAGTCTGTTCATACAGAAGTAATTATTTGTGAGATAAAATGCTAACAGGAGGTTTATTGGACTGAGACCAACAGGGACCGTGCTTGACCGTGCTTGGTCTGTTCACATCTTAGGCAGGTTCTCTGGGGTGGCATCCTGGGTATTGTAGGCTATCAGCAGTGTCTCTGTCTCTTCCTCACTGGACTCCAGCAGCATTTTCCATGGGTGACAGACAGCTGGAAGTATCTGCAGACATTGCCATGCATCTGTGGAGTACAGAATCACCCATGATTGTGAAGCCTGAGTGATACAGTCTGAACCTAGTGAGTGAGACTAGCAGAGGAGCACTTTGACAGTCCTGATGTGACTCTTCACAAGTTATTTATTACAAAGAGAAAAACAGAAACTGTTCAGTAGAAGCGAAGTTCAGGGGACATCACCTTGATGGTTGATGAGTTTGGTTTTTTGTTTTTTACGTTACTGGTATTTTTGCATTGCTTCAGACAACTTTTAGTGTCTGTAGAGGAAAAGTATATATATTATTTTACCTACTTTTGCAATTAAGGATTCAGAAAATGCTGGATTCTTGATTAAACATACAAATGTAATTAATTTTATAGTTTTTGTGTTTGCTGTGCATTTGAAGAAGAATATGTATATTACTCTTGAGGTTTTCTTTGAAAAGCCTAAATTATTTATTTTTACAGATTATTTAAATATGTATGGCATCTGTCTTGATTTTGGGGGACTTCCCATATTAAAGAATTGTTAGACAAAAACATTTTTAAAGTTGCTGAATTAACTTCATTCTCTCTTTTATGGTGACTTAGGTATGAACCTTTCCTTTTTCTTTTCGGTGCAGTGAGTTTAAATCCTGCCTGGAAGGAACTTGTGGCACAGAGGCCGCCTTCAGGCCTCATATCTGGGGCCCTGCTCTTCTCCGTTCTGTCTCAGATCATCATCTCCATTGGATTTCAGTCTCTGGGGTTTTTTTGGGTCAAGCAGCAGCCTTGGTATAAAGAGTGCCCTTCACATTTAGAGTAAGTAGTGGGTCAGCCTGTGTAAAACATCTGTGTAGAATGTTTGTAAATTTGCACATAAAATGGTGTCGAGATGTGTTGGTTGCAGCTGATTTAAACACTTACATAATTTGGTTTATATTTCCCTTTATGTCATGGTAGCTCTTACTGTAGGAGGGGTTCTGTCTGTTCTCTGTTGCTGATAACAAACCACAAGCTAAGGGTATAAAGAGGCAGATTTGGTTCACCATTCCGGTCCAAGATACTGGGGCTACATCTGGTCTTGCTGGCAGTGCCAGGATGTCCATGAGGAGAGACAGGATGAAAGAGACCTGTCCAGGTTGGCTTTCATAACACACTGTCCTCAGGATAACCTGCGAACCTGTGAATTGCTTGAGTGGATCAATTCATCAATGAGAGCAGAGCCCTGTCCCCCAAGTCCTTTCTCTTCACATCTCACAGTGGTGCGGTTTCAGCATGAAGTTTGGAGGGGGCAGGCTTGGATTTCATGTCTGTGAAATATGAAAGTTGGAATCTTCTAAATCCAGTCTTTGCACTTCTAACTTGTCTACCCCAATTCAGGAAATGTCATTTTAAAACATTTCTAAAACGTGATATTAAATGCACCTATTTACTTATTTGTACTCTACAGTTTACAAATTATGGTAACATTATTTTAATTAAATGTGAATAACTTTGTTGAATTAAATTTTCAAATGTATTTTTAGTTTGCTGGATTGAGAGACTTTGTTTTTAAAAATTGTAATGCTATTTTCTAATCCACTGACAGGAGCGAATAGGAATGAAGGTTGCTCAGTGGTTAGAGTGCTTGCCTGGCAGGTGGGAGACCCTGCAGGGATGGGGGACAGGTGGAGTTAACCTTGAGACTCTGAGAGCTCAGCAGTAGCAGTGTATCATTTTGTCACCTGTGCTTGCGACAGTGGCTGTTTGAGTAAGGGTGGTGTGGGCTTTGCATATTTGCTTCTGTGTATGCAGGCCAGCATTGCCCACCTGAATGTGGAAAGGAGGTCAGGCCAAGCCAAAGAAGGTTTAGGGCCGTCCTTGTGCCAAGCCCTCATGGGCTTGTGTCCAATGTAAGGCTTCTTACTTAGGCCCCATAGAAGCCTGTGAGGAGCCGGTGGTCTCACAGGGGAGGGCACAGTCACCTTCCGTGTTACCACTAAAATGTGGTAGAGCTAATGTCAAACCTTGGTCTGTTCACTGCAATATTTAAAAATTAAAGATTTATTAAATATTTCTTCTAATTTTTTTATGATTGTAATGTCAGGCTATGAGAAAGCCCTTGAGGTATTTTTGCATCTTTTCTGTGTATCCATTATTAGTATCATTGGACCTTTTCCTCGATTTCTTTCGGGAATGGACATTGTGTTTCCTAATGCCAAACTTTTTTTGTGTGCTCTAGTGCCTGTAATACAACAGGAAGCCTGTATTGGAATTCTTCACACTCATGCAATGAAACTGAGCCTGATAAAATTAAAAATTATGAAAATACCACAGTGTTTTTTATCTCCAGCTTCCAGTATCTCACAGTGGCAGTTGTCTTTTCAAAAGGAAAACCCTTCAGGCAACCTTGCTATAAAAATTGTAAGTTTAACATTTATTGTGATTTATATCCTTCCTTTATATCCTTCCTTTCCCCTTTAAAAATGATGGAGAAGGATTTTAACTGTCTTCCCAAAGTAAAACAGATCTTCATAGCTGGAATGAACTAGTGATTTCAATGTTCACTGTCTTGTTTTACTTTCATGAGACTTGTACCCCAAAATTTAAAGGTAAAACCTTTTGTGTTAAGCATTCCTGGTCCTCACAGCCTGTTACTTTTGGCTGCAGCTCCTCTCTCCAGCACATTGCAGAAGGAGTTAGGACTGGAAGCAGGAGCAGAGGTCCTTGCGGGACACAGTGAGGACTGTCCATTTCTCTTCTTCCCCTTTTCGTTTCTGACACCAGCAGGGCCAGAGTCCACCTGGAGGCTTGTGGCAACATAGGCTTGTCTGCCTGTGACAACAGGCTATAGCATTCTAAATGATCTAAATTAGGAGCTATCTTTTCAGATATGTATATGACCAGTTTTTAGAAATCAGGAATATCCTAATTAATTACATGGAGCACCTTTGAGCATTGCAGTATCTTGGAAGGGAATAGCAGGTATTCGTTTGCTGTAGTTGTGAAGAGATTTCGATGGTCTGGGCAGGACAGTTTTCCGTGTGGCATGGGCAAAGGATGTCTAGGGTCTTGCGTGTTGGAGCTGATGATGTATTGCCACATGGATCTCTTTTTTTCCTTCTACCCTGTGGCTTACAGGGCACATATTATTGTATTTTGGACAGATAGGATTGAAATCTGTTTTATTGGTAGTTTTCTGCCCTTTTTTCCTTTTGGAACTCATACTTCCGATTTAACAAAAACCGTTAAAAATAATTACATGTGTTAATTATATGTAACGAGCCATAACTGTTCCTGAGAACACTATTAGAACTGTGTTGCGGAACCAAAAAACCTTCCTTTAGAAAATTTATTACTGTACTTGTAAGAGGATTAACTAAAGATAACTTTGTAAAGCTGATAATAGTAACTAAAGTTGATATATATTTTTAGTCCAATATTTTTAATTTTTAAAAGTTTTTAATATTTATTTATTTATGAGACAGGGTCTTGTTATGTAGTTCAGGCTGGCCTTGTATTCACTATGCAGTCCAGGCTGGCCTCACACTTGCAATTCCCTTGCCTCAGCCTCCTTAGTGCTAGGATAACAGGTGGTGCCACTACACCTGGCTGTAGCCCAGTGTTTTTATTTTTTTTTACTTTTTATTTATTTATTTTTTGGCATTGGAAGTTGACCTCATGACCTCATGCTTGCTGGTTAGGCAGACACTGCACCACTGAGCTATATCCCTGGTTCAAGTCCAGTGTCTTTAAATTTCAAAGAAATATTGAAAATGACCAAGAGCTAAATATGTCTGTGAAAGAACAATGCTTTTTTGAATGAGAAAATTGGTACACAGGCTATTTTGTAAGCGTAACAGCCCCATCAGAAATCTAAGCAAATATGTTCTATCCTTACTGATCAAAAAGAAAGAGAATGTTAGTTTTTTAAAATATATCTCTATGTGACTTGGAAAATTTCAAAAATTCTGAATGTTTAAGAAATGTCATGCTGCCATTAATTTCTGCTTGAGTAAACGATAAACTTTATTGTTAATCATGAACTTCATTTTTAAGTTACTAAAAATTACATTGTGATAGACATGTCACCACAGGATGATTGTCTTTACTGTCAGTAGCATGTGTGTTTCTGACGGTGGATGAGCAGAAGTGTGTCCTGTCACAAAACCTTCCTCCTGAAGGTGAGAGCTGAAGCAGTGTAGTCGATGGAGCACATTCTACAGATGTTCATCCTTTGTCCCTTGCCTGTCATTGAAATGCATTCTCTTCAGAGATCATTGAGCAGTTACTTCCTAGAACCTAGTATAGTTCTCTTCTGTACTTACATAGTGGACTGATTAAATTTATTTTGTGATTATGATTTTTAAAAACAGTACATTAAGTCCCTGACTTAGAAATGAGTTCCGTTCCAGGAGAACATTTGTAAATTGGATTTGTTTTAAGTCCGACAAAGTGAGCCTTCCACACCTTTGACACAGATACACAGTGTACACTGCTTTGCGCTTCCTAGTGTGCCCTGCAGAGCACCCCTGCTTTTCCTCTTACATCTGGACATCTGGGCTCTGAGCCCTAAACTGCTGTACACTGTTGCAGTTGACGATGCCTGGCAGACATGAGAGCTACTTGTGAGATTTGTTCACATCTACAAATGTTCATAAGGCCAGGTCTGTTTGTATTTGTGAAAGTTCACAACTTGAAAGTTTGTAAGTCAGGTACTTACAGTAATCTCAGTCTTAAGAATGTTTAAGTCACTCTTGACTTTCAACTTTACCTAAGTTACATTTTCTAAGATTTGATTATGTTTTGTATTAAGGTACATGATGATATACGCTTAGTAAGTTCTTACATTTTCATTGAATTACATGTGATTTCTTAGGTTTTAGCTTCAATTTTTGCAGCAATGTCTTACTTGGTCTCTACAGTTTACTACCTGTTAGTTAAATCTACTCTTTCTCTGTCTTTGGAGGCTTTGTTACTGCACTGCCAGTGTGTCTCCTATCTGGAGCGTATGGTGGGAGCAATTCAGAGCCCTAGATGCCTTGAAGAATAAATTGGCCTTTCAGAGACCAGTAATTTAGTAAGGGAAGATCTTGACATCTGTGGTCCCAGCCCAAGGAATGACAGTAGATCAGAGACAAATAGTGTATATGTACTTTATGACAAGTTATATCTGATCCACCAAGGGGACTATGAAGGAAATTCCTCATAGTGCCTTACTTTGATGCCACATTCCATTGAAAAGTATCTGGCATCTGTAACAGTAAATTTGCTTTGCCATAAGGTATGTGGGAGTACTTAATAACTTGGAATTTGCATATTACTTTCCATTTTTGAGTACTTAAGAATCTCCTTGCTATAGAATCCTCATTTTTGAGTACTTAAGAATCTCCTTGCTATAGAATCCTCATCTTAATCCCTGTTTTATAGGCAAAATAATTAGACTCTGAATAACTTGTTTGGTTCACTTAGCGTAGTATGTCAGTCTGGTCTTTAACGAGGGGCATCCTCCCTTCCTGGCCACTAGTCACTGCCAGCATGCAGTTTGATTTGGTAATGATCTGTAGGGGAAAACTTGTTAGCAGAACCACTGTGTGGTCACCAGCAGTACTGGAAGTTGGGCGTTGAGAGCAGTCTACCAGATACTCACATTCTGCTAAACAGTAATGCCTGGCTGAATTCTTTACTGATTTTTAAAATTTTGTGTGGCTATGTATAAATCTATTAGCTGTGCACCTCTCTTTCACCGCAGTGCCTTTTTGAATAGTCTCTTTCTCTCCAGGCTAAGCAGAGATACTGATTTCCTGGCTCAGATGGAAACATGTGAGGGGTTCTCTTCAGGCAGATGTAAGGAGTTTTGGAGCCTGAATCACCTTCTGATAATGCACTTTTGTTAGGGATTAGCAATACAAATTTTAGGTTTGGTACAGTTGTAAAAATGCAGTCAGATTTGGAAACTATTCAGTGGGGGTTTTTTGTTCGTTTGTTTAATGAAGTGAAACTTCTCCATGTCTCTGGCATTTGTTGTTTTTTTTTTTTTTTTTTTTTGAGACAGTGTCTTGCTATGTAGTTCAGACTGGCCTTGAGCTCACTTTGTAGCCTAGGGTGGTCTCGAACTCAAAACGATCCTCCTGCCTCAGCCTCCTGAGTGCTGGAATGACAGGAGTGCACCACCATGCCCTGCTTGCATTTGTTTTCTTAACATTTTTTCTAGTGTTTTCTCACCTGTTTATTTTCATTTGTGTACTTGCACCCAGCACTTCCTGAACACCTTTTTCTTTAACTGACAATAACTTTCAAGTGACTAACTTCCGTGTTACTTTTGCATTTATGGAATAGGATATTACATTCTCTGTTGGTAGTTGTGCGTAATATTTTTAAACATCTAAAAAAAATATGCTTTTCACCCAAAATAATTCCATTTCTTCACCTTGTTGGTCGATGGCTTGGTAAGTAAAATAGCTTCCCCACTCACAGCATGAGTGGTAGTATAACTGCATTGCTAGCGGTGTATATGTTAGTGTGAGTTAGTGTAGCCTACAGCGCTAGAACTGCATATGCATATAGTTTACATAGAGGGAGAGTGGAGTTTTATGTTTACAGATGGCTCTCCTGTCTAAAAGAACATTAGACTCTCCATCATAATGGCAGTGAGACTTCATTTATAGTCAGTGGGGAGGGATTAACCTTCTCACCCCACTTAAAGGCTTCATGATACTTCATGGTAAGGTGTTGATTAGCTGTGGTCTTAGTAAGTTTTTATTTGAAACTGACTTCCAAGTAGCAATTGGTAATATCAAATTGAAGAAAAACAAGGAAGTATTTTGGGCTGTTAGTATAATTGGGAAATTTATAAGTCTTTTACGAGTTATTATACAAAAATATGCATATATGTTGTATGCCTGTATATATGATATGTATATGCTTAGAAGAATGGCCTGTGGATAGAATTTAATTTTTTTTGGTACTGGAATCGAACTTAGGGCCTTGTGCTTGCCAGGCAGGCACTGTGCCGCTGAGCTGTCACTGGCCCTAGAATTTTATTTTTGAATCAGGTTTCTGCTGGATATATTTTCTATTCCCATCTTTTGTAGCAAGCCACAGGGTAGCCTACATTTAAAAACAGATCAACTCCTATGCTGTTTTCTATGGAAATATTTTCATGGACTAAGTTAATGAAAAAATGGGATTCACTTACCAGAAATACACATGAATTCAACTTAGAATGCCTTTACATAGGATTTTGACAGACCTAATACTAAAAATACGTGTTGCTCAGCATTTTTAAGTTAGTAATTTTAATTGAATATATGTTTTAAATGGTGATCTCATTGTGCCGCATGTCTAGTTACTTTTATGTAAATTGCTTAGTGGCTTGATTTGCCATAGAAGTAAATGTCTATGAAAGGTCTAGATTTTATTTGTAAAGTGCTAATTATTTTCTGAAATACTCTCAAGGTAATGGGACCCAAATATTGATAGCCTGACCATGTACATGAATCTCAGAGATTGGCACAAGACTGTATACTGTAGGAAGTAACTGCACGTCTTAGGTGTTAGCAGAAGTATTGAAAACTCAGTTCAGACATGGTAGTGGACCACTTATTATTGGATCCCATTTCTTCACAGGAACTTCTAATTTAATTGTCTTATTTTCTTTTCCAGATTTTTTTGTTGTATCTGTGATTATTTTGTACTTTTTCGTATTATTCATCATGTTGCATCCACTTGCCTTTGTTGACGAGGTTCTTGAGGTAAGGCTGACGCACATCATTTATTACTTCTTGTCTCCAGCTTGATAGTCACTGAGTGACAGCAGTGTGACAGTGCCATAAAGAGATACTCTAGTAGTACGTGAACTTTAAGCAGCCTCATGAGACTTTGGGCTTTGATGCCAGGGATCAGCCTCTCATGTGCCCTTCTTTTGTCACTGGGGAGAGAGGCGAGCTGCCTCCATTTCTCCTTTTTGGACCTCTTTCTCTTTCTTCTAAGGTGCAGTACAGTGACGGAAGGATACTCTAAAGCAGACAAAGAGCACATTTACACTTGTCTGCTTCTGGTTCTAGTTCGTGTGCAGAGAAACTCAATGCCCCCTGGGGTTTAAAGACAAGAAGGGCTTGATCTCTGTACCTCATAACTTTCCCACCCTTTAGTACTTCTTGGGTGGTCTATACAAGGCGATGTCTTCGTCTGTCATTTAGTGTTTTGTTTTTATCACTAGAAACTTCAGGAAGGGTGAAAGACTTCTCTGTACAAAAGGAAACACCCATATCTTTTAGCTGTAATTATAACATAGTAATGAAGTAACACTATGAGTCCATCCTGCTAAGAATAGGTAGCATTAATCATCTGTACACCTTTCGCCAAAGACTCGAGGTATTTTTCCTTAAAGAGATAGTACTTGCTTTTAACTGTATAAAAATGATATTTTACCATTTTTTTCCTTTGACTTGGCCATCGACATTGTTTCTAAGATTATCTGTGTGCACACATGTGTTTCATATTCAGTGCCAGGTAGTATAGGAGTATACTAGAATTCCTTTCTTTGTTAGCAAATACTGTACTAGGGTCCTTTTAGGTTTTTTCCTATGCTAAGAATTCTAATGTGAACACTGTTTTACGTACCCCTTGGTGTACAAAGGATAAGTGATAATGGACCAGAGTAGGGTGGAAGCAGGAGCCCCAGGAACAAACAGCAGACTGGGAGTGGTAGTGCACACATGTGTCCCAGTACACTGGGAGGCTGAGGCAGGAGGATCATATGTTCAAGCTCTGGCTAGGCAAAGTAACAATTTAGTGAGACCTTATCCGAAATCAGTAGGTAAGTTGGGGTTGGGACGGACACATACACACACACACACCTCTCACAAACACACACACACACACACACACACACACACCTCGCGCCCCGCCCCCCGAAATCAGTAGGTTAAGTTGCGTGCTCACACACACTCACACACACACACACACACACACACACACACACCAGCCCTCGCCCCCGCCCCTCCCCCCATAACAAAGCCCACCAAAAGTCCATCTGGTCTTAAATACCACCCTGTGTGGTCTTGAATATCACCGTATGTGCTGACAATTGCAGGCAGCGTCAGTGGTAATGTCCCTTTCCCACTGCTGCCCACCCTGCCTTTACTGTAGCACCCAGAGACAAAGGCTGCCTCTCGTACTTTTAGCATGTTTTCCACTTATTCCATGTGCTGGGTTATTTTTCACAGTGATTGCATCAGTTTATAGCTGTTGCTATATGAGATTGTTCTACATCATTGCCCACACTTGGTCCTATCTAGCATGTATGAAATTTTTATCACAGTGGTTTTAGTTTTCTAATTCATTTTAATTTGATTTGTAGTATTTCGGGATGGGGATCCCACTTCCTTTTCTTTCATTTTTTCTCCTATGAATGCCCCTTTGCTACAGCGTTATTTGCTCAGTGATCCCTGTTCTGTATCAGTTTTCCATGTGCTCTGAAGACCATTAGTCTGTTGGGGGCTCTGTGTTTTATTCTTTAGTTTTTTTTTTTCTCTATACCTCATTACCTAAGTTACTATGACTTTCTTCATACAAGTCTGTGCAGAACCCCTACCTCAACTTACATTGTCATTCAGTGTGGACTTTTTAGCTGTTCTTGACCTTTTTCTCTTAAATGTAAGTTGAGCTTGTCAGATACCAGGAAAAGCATTCTGGGAATTAATTAGAATTATGTGGAGTTCATCAATAAGTTTGAGGGGAATTTGATTAGTTTCCCTTTCCATGAAGAGGTGTCTGTTTCTTCAGATATTCTTACGTATCTTTCAGTTAATCTGATAATTTTCTCCCAGAAGATTTTTGTATTTTTTTGGTCACATTTTTTCCTGGAGTACTATAGTTTTTGTTCCCTTGATCAGTGCTATCTACAACATTTTCTTTCTTTGCTGCTAATGTATTTAGTGCAGTTACTTTCAGTATTGAACGCTTAGCTCTCCCACCCGCACCCTGATACAGCTGGGAGGACAGTGCCCCACGGTGCGCTGCTGATGTCATCGCTGTGTTAGCTTCCCCTGTGGTGAAACAACTTCAGGCGGGAAAGATTTATTTTGGCTGTGGTTTCAGAGGTTGCAGTCTGTGTTCAGCCAGTTCCCAGGTGGGAACAGTGTGGTGGAAGGGCCTGGCAGAGGACACTGCTCACTCCTGGTAGTTGGGGAGTGGAGGGAAAGAAGCAGGGAGGAAAGGGCTGGGGACAAGTTGTGTTCTCGCCCCTCAGAGGCACCCCAGTGGCCTCTTCCCTCCAGTCCCGCCTCATTTCCCAGCAGTCCATTCAACTGTGGTCTCATCAGTGGGCGAACCCACAGGATATTAGGTCCTTATGACAGTCACCCCTTGGGGCTCTGTCTCACAGCACTGCTGAATTGGGGATCAAGCCCTCATGTCTTCGGCAGACATTTCTATTTAACTGTGACTGCCACACAGGTCTTCCAGCACAGAGTGGTGAATGACATTCAAATGATACTCAGTTGTTAACTTGGTGTTCCTAGAGTACTTACAGAGTTCACTTCTAGAGTTCTAGAGTTCCAGTGTGATCAGGATGCCAGGTTGATTGTGGTGCACTCTGCTAGGCCCTCTGGATTTGAAACGCTGTGGTTTTGCTTTGGGTTTTGCCCCAATTGCATGAGTAAAATCAGACTTAGTTTTCCCTTGTATGTTCCTCACTGGTTTAGGTACGAGAGTTACTTGCAGTGGGTATGAAGCCATGCCCTTGTTGTCCCACTTACTCAGCAGGTTGAGGCATAGTTGCTTGAACTTTGGGTTTAAGGCCAGCCTGACATCATAGTGAAGTGCTTTTTCTAGTGTGTATGAGCAGTCCAACTTTGATAGGTATTTAGGTTGTTTCCAATGTTTACTATTGTAAATAATGCTGTGTTGCAAACTTTTGCACACCTTAATACAAATTTATATTATAGGTTAAGTAAATGGAGAAATAGAATTGCATAGTCATAGTGTGTTAGGCTGCTTGTTATAACAACATGCCTCAGTAATGTGGAAAGAACAGGGTTTGTTATGGAGGGTGGAAAAGTTAAAGGGCCAGCTGTCTGTGGGGCGGATCACGTGATGAGGGAGGAGCTGACTCCCAGCTCAGCCTCAAGATCTCTACCCGCCCTCCCAGTCCCCTGGTGAGGGCGGTGCCTCTGCAGCCTGCTTCGCTCTCTGCCCATTATATTGGGGATCAGGTTTCCGTGTGTACTTTGGTGCCATGTCCAAACCACGGCAGAGGGTGCCAAGTCTTCATGCTCACAAACACCATTAGACCAAAAGTCCAATAGATTTGTGTCCTTAAGCATTGTCTCCTTAGTGTCCCTTGACTTGCCTGCAGTATTGGGTCATTTTACCACATGGTTGCTGAGACGTGTTCTTGAATTTTCTGATGCCTCGTTCTCTTCTGGCCTTTCCTTGCTGTGGGACCGTTCGTTCTTGTTCTCCTTGTGTTCCAGGCCCTCTGCTTGCCCCTCAGATAGTGGTGCTCCTCACCTTCCTGGCTTCTCCCGCCTCACTCTGTACCTCAGCTTCTTTCCCCTGCTGTCCTGGCCCCACCCCTGTTTGCCATCTGTAGACTGAGGACGCCCCATCTTCATACCTGGCTCTCAGCTCTCACTTCTGGGCTTCAAACCCAAATAGCCAGTGACGCTGAGTCTGTCACCATATATCCATGACTTTGATACACGGTGACAGACTCAGTCTTGACCCTGTCCACCTGTCCTTGTCATTTTCCTTTTCTCTTAGCCAGTCAGCTGTTAGGTTCTTTACCCCCTCTCTCTCCAGGGCTTTCTTGTGCTTCCATGGCCTTCGCCTGGCTGATGGTAGTGCTCTCCAGAGCCCGTGCCCGCCTTGCCAGAGCATCCAAGTTCTTTCCCAGTGTGTCGGCTGCAGTCCCTGGCGTCCTGCGGGGCAGCCTGGCTGCTCGGGGATGAATACATGCTGACAGAAAGGATGGGACCTTATTTTTTAGATTTTAGAGATTAATCAGGTTTTAGAGTGACATTGAAATTATATCTCTTAATTAAAGTATATGTTTTTTGTGAATTTGTCTTTATGGTAATGTGAGGTTTGATCAGTACTTCATTATTAGATTAGTGTCTGTCTCATGATGGAAAGACAGGTTTTTACTTTGACCCTAAGGCCTCCTTAGAGTTTGTGATCTAATATAGCAGATCCGTTGTTGAATCTGGGGATGAAGTTAGACACTGAGGTCAGCCACTTAACTCATGGCAAGTTTTTTTAATCTCACATCATTTAAACTTGAGTGTAATCTATACCTGTGGCACAGTAATAGTGTATTTAGAGATGTGGTAAACAGTGGAGATTCGGTATAGAAACTGGGATATCTGTGTACCCAATGTGGGCCTTTCTTTTCTTGCAGCTCGTGTGTGTCCCGTACGAGTGGCGCATAACCATGCTGTTCATTGTCCTCCTCAATGCCGTTGTGTCTGTTGTGGTGGAGGTAAGCACTGCCTGTAGCTACACAGCTTGTTGCTTGGGGTCCCGGGTGGTGTCGTGGAAAGTGGGGAAGTGGACAGACAACGGGACAGACCCCAGGGTCTCAGTGACCTGCCTTCTCTGGCTGCTGTATGCCCCTCGGGTAAGCACAGGAAGAGCGTGGTCAGGCTGCACTCGGCCAGGAGCAAGGGAGCACATGTGAGCAAGGGCGGCAAGGGAGCCAGGTGGCCTGGCAGCACCCAACACCCAGAGAGAGGCTGGGAAACCAGGGCTGTGCTGTGTCTGCTGTGAGGCAGGGTAAAGTGTCCCATTTGAGAAAGTGGAGAGGGGACTTTGAGGAAGTGTGGGGCTTCTGCCAGGAACTGTAGAAAACACAGCAGACAGTTGAGCAGCGATGGCAAACATTTTAGAGACCAAGTGTGCAAACTGCAAGCCCAGACCCACTTAGCTATCACAAAATGGCAGCACTGCAGTTAAAACTGCATGTCCGGTGCTCGACTGCTGGGGTGACTTGGCTGCGTGGTGGCAGAGAGGCCGTGGCGTGGCTGCTGCAGCATGAGTGCCACAGGTTCACCACTGCCGACGAACAGCAGGGCTTCAGTGAGAGTGTCGAATGCCGAGTGTGAGGGACTTCTCTACCTTCAGCATCGGTCCCTGGGGTGGGGAGTTTCTTTTCGGATGACCTTTATGCTCTTGTCTCTGTCTGTCACCTATGTACTCTCCTGTTAGGGTCTCCTTTATTTGGACTGGCTCTCTAAAAGGAGCTAGTAAGCTCTCACTGATGCTTATTAATAAATGCCAGTGTTTAAGTTAGGAGTTTCCTAATACAGGCTTTTGAGTTAAAACGAAGGTAATTTGTGGGGAAATAGCTATTTTAGTGATAATGATTCTCGATTTAGGAACTCTGCTTACTTTCAGTTGTCCTGGTAAAAAGATGACTGGTGTTAAATTTGAGAGATGGCAGGTGGCAGGCAGCTTGGCTTTTTGGAGTAAACTTTGAAGTTCTCCAGTGAAATACATTTCTTCTGTGACAGATGCTAGAAAGTATATCTTAAGAAATCATTCTAAAACATACCTTTTTCTATAATACAAACTTATCTTTTTCAATTACATGTTACTGTTCTTGTTCATTGAAGAATCATTTGTGTTGATGATTAATGTTAGATATTCAGTGAAAATAATTCATTGTTAATGAACAGACTTCAAAGTAATAAGCATTGTTTGAGTCCAGGGGAGCACTAAGCAGTCTAGCCATGTTTTGTAGATTTAGCATTCCTACTTTATCAAAATTTAGTGATTATATTTGTTACAGAATTCCTGGTGTTGGTTCTTTAGCCATTTACAATATTAATTGAAGTTCTGTACATGAAAATCAAACCATGTTTTTGACTAATGATGCCCCAGCTGTGTGAGTGATTTTTAAATGTGCATGTTATAAAAGAACGGCTTGGTATTTTTAATTCTCACCTCACTGGACTGTCTCTCAGAGCTTCTTCCTTGACATGGTCCTTTGGAAGGTTGTGTTCAATCGAGACAGACAAGGAGAGTGCCGCTTCAGCACCGCAGCACCGCCACAGGTCGGGAGTAAGCACCTGCCTTCGTCCTCACGCATCCTCGCTTCCAGTTGTACACCCTGCGCGCTAGGGTATCCATGTGCTGCCGCATCCTTCCCCTGTGCCCCCCATTGCCTTTCTCTGGAGTCCTAGAAAACTCAGGGCAAGTATTTGTTAGAGCTTTTCGGGACTCCCACCATTCCATAGTCTCCATCCCAGCCCCACTGCTCTGTGTGGAGGGTGTGGTCTGCAAAGGTGAGAGCGTGTTGTTCTTCCACCCTGTCCACCTTGCATTCTGTGTTGTTGGTTTTCATCAGTCTCGTTAGAGGTAAGCGATACTCACATAAAGTTTTGAAATTGAAACTTTTCGTCTTGGGTTGGAATCCAAAGGTGGAAATTTTAAGGGAGTGTTTCTGAAGTACCTTAATGTTTGGCTTCCCCCAGTTTCTGTGTCTCTCGAATTTAGAAAATGGTATGTTCATTTCAAGCTGGCATGGTTAGGATTTTTGGGGTCAGTTACCTGCTATTTGAAAGGATTCACAAACTCTCTGGGTAAAAAGAGAGAGGAACAGAGAATGAGTGAAACCCCTTCCCTAGCATCAGGATGCTGAGGGCAGCTGTGATAAAGAGTACAGGTTTGTTTTGATGGTGCTGTCCTTGAGTCAGGGCCCTGTGCACCAGCTGTGTGGAGAGTGCCTAACAGTGAGCCCTCACTCCTCTGGACCTGACCTCTGCTCTCTGTAGGGGAGCAAGGTGCCACCCGAGCCATAGGGAAGCTCATAGAGCTCAAGGGAACTCCAGGCATTTCTCAGTGAGTCACTCACTTCATTTTAGCCACCTTTTACCTAAGTGGCAACTTCCGAGTTTTATTTAGGCGATTTAGCAGACTCGGTGTCCGGATATAGTTCCACAGGGTAGCTCCCTAAGAGGTCCTCTGTGCTTTTTAATAGTATGTGACAAACTGTGATGTATTTGAGATAGAAGGTTGAGTCTGGAGTCAGCTTTGGTTCTTTTTTGTGCCAAGAACTGTACTAAGTGCTCAAGACCTTAACCACAGTTCCTCTGGGCCTGTGTTTTCCCTTTTGATGCCTTTACTGTGTTAGTTCAGAGGTGTAACTTGGGCTCTTACCTCCAGTCCTCATGGGAAGGGATTTGTAGTGGCAAGGCACAAGCCTAGGGGAAAATGTACATCAAATTTTCCTCTTCTCCAAAGAGATACCTAACTATCAATCTGAGAACCAGTGAGTAGAAAGAATTTTAGCCTTCCGCTTCTGTGGTCATGATTAAGAAAGCACTTTGGATTACTGGCTTTAGAGCTAGAGTTCTTACAGCAGCTTAGCATAGACACTGCTGTCACCTGCCACTTCTACATATCCATGTTTGTGATCCTTTAAGGGCCAATTAGGTAAGTCATAGGGAGCTATGTTACTATCTCCCAAGGAACACTTGGCAGTGTCAGGGGACACTGCTGTTGGCAGGTAGAGTACTGAGCAGTGACCCTTGTGCGGGACATCGCCACCTCGCGAGGACTCGTGTAGCCCTGATGTCTGTGGTGCCACATGCACGAGTCCTACCTTAAGGTGGACAGGAAAGCAGGGGAGTGTGACTCAGGCCTTCTCTGATGATGTGGCTCCCCACCCTCCCCTCTCAGGTCCCCTCCACACCTGCAACACAGCCCCATGAGGTCCTCACAGCCTGCTACTCCCAGCTTCTGTGTTAGTGCTGGGGTAGAAGCACCCCTTTCTTCTTTTCCTTTCTTACTATGTAGACAGGGGCTGTGGATTAGGGTAAAGGTTGCAAAGCTGGAGACCCTGAACTAGGCCTCAGGTTGGTGGTTGAACTAGGAGGCCAAGAAACTCGCTTGGGAATCTCAGCAAGGCATTGTATCCCATCTCCAGGGGCCTCCCACACCAGGGTATTCCTGACTCCATTTTATGCAGAAACCAGCAGAACTGACCCACTTTCCACCCTCAGGCATCTCATGAAGGGCAGAGCTGGAACTGAAGCCAGGATTTCCTATTTTAAGAGAGGTGCTCTTTCCTTTGTGCCACATGCTTCCCATCCCTCACTTGGGAGATGTGGAGATGAGACTAACAGAATGGTCCAGGAGCAGGACGGACCAGCGGTAGCTACCGTTACCAGCTGCTTTGTGGTGAGCATGGGTAGCTTTATTCTCTGCCACCACTTACAGCTGGGGAAACGGTGTTAGATTTCTGCTTTAAAGATCATTTTACTGAGCATTGTAGACATGACATCCTGCCTGGCCCCTTGAACATTCATGTAGCTCGCCTGGTTCATAGCAGGAATTCTGCTTTTACTTTTTATGTGTATGTGTACTGAGAATCAGCAGGCTTTGTGCATGCTCAGCGATCCCATAGCGCTTCTTGCCATTCAGTAACCTCAACAAATGTCTATTGAATGAAGTTAAGGATGCCATTAGCAAATAATTACAGCTTAAGCCATTATGAGCCATATATTCCTGTAATGTTCTTTAGCAGCCTTAGATATTAATAGCTATTTTCTAAGAAGAAATACTCTCAATATACCAGTGATTTCAAGTCAGGCTATTCGTAAGAAGTAAGAAGTGCCTGAATCACACTTGACCTGGATGAGAATCCTCAGCCCTACCCCTTCTGGGGTTTCCTAGAGCTCACTCCTCAGAGGAGGTGTGTGTCCACTCTCCGTGGAGGAAGTGTGTGTACTTGGCATCTAAGAATGGGAGCCACTGTGGAGTAGATGTGGTGCCAGCCTGTACTGGCTGTGTAATTTGGTCCTGCTGGAGCTGCTTGCTTTTGTTATTGTTTAGTCCAAGTGTTAACTGTAGGCTTTATGCCACACAGAATCTTATTTGAGCTTATTTAGATAGAAACCTCAGTCTCATTGGAATGGAATGGGAAAGACATAGAAACCACTACCATGATAATATTTTTTCATTCAGGCATCACCTTATGTTTTAAATGTCACCCATGAAGACATTTCCTGAAATAATCTGCCAACCCAGACAGCTAAGAATGGTCTAAGAATCAAGAGAATTAGAGCCACAGTGTCCTTGAAGGTCTTTATGGAGGCTCTGCTGAGAGAGGATAGCCTTTTCTGTGATGAGGAAACAATTTTTTTGTGTGTGGGGGGGATAATTAAAAAAGTTTTTTTTTCATTTTTGTTTTGTTTTTTGAGACAGGATCTCATTTTGTAACCCAGGCTGGTCTTGAACCCACAGAGCTCCTTCTGCCTCAGCTCCCAAGTGCTGGGATTATGGGCATGTGCCACCATGCCCGGTTAAAATATTTTATTTATATATGAGACAGAGTATTTCTGTGGAGTTCAAGGGTGGCTTTGAACTCACTGTGTAGCCCAGGCTATACAGGAACTCGCAGTGATCCTTCTGTCTCAGCCTCTTGAGTGCTGGGATTAAGTGCCCCTGTGCCTAGCTCTGAGTGGATAAATTTGGTCTCAGCCATTTCTTTCAGAAGCAAACTTGAGATCCAGTTGCTATGTCTGGTGTATTCTGCTTTGGGGGCTTAGGTCCTGGAAGTTTGGGGAGCCCCTGTGCTCGTGCAAAACTCCATGCTCTCTGTCACATCGCCTCCACATTGCGTGGTGTTTGCCTCCCCTCACCACCCCGCGCTGCCTCATCTCAGCATGGTGTCACTCCATAGTTCTCTGCCCGTTACAGTCATTGTGTCTGAGGACGTGAGCGACATGCTTGTATGCATAACCTGTGCTTGCATGCAATACTTCATGCGTGATACTGGGGAGGATGAAAGCGTAAGAACAATTGTTTCTAATGAGAAGTGGAGTTGGGAAATCCCTGGTGTTCCTTATGACTTCAAATTTTTACTTTAAATTTCATTTCATTTCATTGAAAAATTTAAATGGAATTGTTTAATTTCATTTAAATGCACAGTGTTTTAAATGAGGTGAAGAATTGTAAATAATATATCCTTGAATGTGAAAAGCATGCAAGTCAGTTGTAATTTACTGTTGGGCCTCACTGTGTGTAGGTGGGAGCCTGCATCAGGACTGAGTGGGTCTAAATCCACTAGCCTCGGGTTTGGCTTCTCTGCCTCAGCCTCTCGTGAACCCTGGAGGCTCACCAGATAGACAAAGCCTGTTCGGCACTACTGCTTGCTTCACTTTCTCTTTTAGAGTCAGCAATCACCATGAACCATTTTTCCATGATCCTTTAACAGTGCTACTTGCATAAAATAAAAAATGACAGCTTTCATATTGATTGAGGAACAGTGACCTTTTCTATAGTTGGACTCAAGAATTGAAACAGTTTGGGAAAAAGTAAACCCAGGGTAGTCAGCCGCCCTCTAGGTTAAATTCCAAGCCTTTGTGTGCTGCACTGGACAGGATCACTCGTCAGCCATGCAGTCACTGAGGAAACCTGGGCACGGGGTCATCTGCTTCTCCTGGCACTGTTTTCCTGTAGACTAATTTAAGGGGCTGGTAATACAGTACAGTAACTGTCTCCATTCCAATGATGGATGAAGCATCTGGGTCTCTTTCCTAGGGAATGCAGTCAGCTACCTGTGACCACAGCTTGGCCTGTGAGCCCTTGGTAGCATGTGGTGCTGGAGGCTTTGGTAGCAGGCTCAACCAGAGTCTTTTGGTGTCGGAATCGACATGCTGTCGCCTGTCATGTTCTGAGGGGCATCAGTAGAACAGGAAGAGTAGTTGGTGCCCATCTCCATAGAGTGAGGAAGATCTCTCAAATTAATAGAGGAAATAATTTTAAAGGCTTCGTTAGAAGTATTTTTGAGTCAGGTATGGTGGCACACACCTGCCTGTAATCTTGGGATTCTGAAAGGCAAGTTTGAACCCAGTGAGACCCTCTTTCAGAATTTAAAAAGGCTGGGGAAGTAGGTAAGTGCAGAGCTTGGGGTTCAGTGCCTCCACCCCTCTAAAGGTATTTCTGCTGTTTCCTTTGGCCCCTGTTAGCCACACGTTTCAAATGTGTATTATGCAGACTTGCCTCTCGGTCATGGCATTTGGGTGTTCCTATTAGCATGTGCACCAGTTATATATGGTGTCTTCCAGGCGCAGGGCTGAGAGAGGAGAGCTAGTTGTAGACTAAGTTATGCTGACTGGCTTGAGTTTAACCCAGGAGAAGCAGCAGCAGGACAGTGAACTGACCAGCTTCAGAGGCGACGGCTGCTGTGAGTCTTAGAATGGTCACTGAGTTCACTGCATTGGTTTCCAATTTCAATTGAGAGGAACTCTGAAGGTTACCTGCTGGCCTGTGTTGAATTTATATTTCCAGACATGAACCAGGGACTCAAGGTCACATTCGTTAGTAACTTCAGGATGGATGAGGAGGATTTCAGTGGTGACAAGAGATTTTTAAAATACTACTAAGAAACAGTAGCTGATGTACCCCTTCCTGTGGACCACCTTCCAGTGTGGAACACTGTGACCGTCATTGCAAAGTGAAAGTGCTATTTTCAATTGTTGGTGAAAATGTGGTTTTAAAAGAGGCTTTTGGAATTAAACAGGCTTTTGGAATTAAACATGATCTTAGTCCTAATTTTGACTCAACAGTATTTTCTTCACACTTGGAAAAGGGGTATTAACAGTAACTGTTATTTTCCACTCTACAAGGTCAAGTGGATGAGTTTCCAGGAGCAATAGTACCAAAAGATAGTTTCGAATAGAATGTAAGAATTTACAAATTAAATATTAAAAGGATTTTCTAAATAAAATTATTAATATATGTTACTCTGTTATAGAATCCAGATGTGCAACTTGCAAATTTTTATCAGTATGGCAGAAAATAGGTACATAAAATAAAAATGAAGTAAATTACAGGGTAACTGTACACAGATGACCCAAAAAATCTAATCTTAAAAATGATCTGTTCCTAGCCAGGCCCAGTGGTGCATGCCTGTACTCCCAGCACTCAGGAGGCTGAAGCAGATTGCTGGGAGTTGAAGACCAGCCTGGAACTACATAGTTCAAGGCCAGCCTGCACTGCATAGTGAGACCCTTTCTCAAAAAAAAAAAAAAAAACAAGGGATGAGGATATAGCTCAGCAGCACAAGCGCCTGCCTGGCAAGTGCGAGGTCCTGAGTTTGATTCTCAGTACCAAAAAACCCCCCCAAAACAAAAAAATGATCTGTTCCTAAATAATTGAAAGCTGGCTTTTTTACATGGATTTTTTTTTCATTTATTTGTCATGCTTAGGAGTCATTTCCTCTTGTTCTGTGCCAATGTATGCATTGACGAACCTGTTAAAGGGAAAGAACAACCCTTTAATCAGCTAGAGTGCTCTTTCTTTTAATTTCTTAGGAGTCAGTGGACCGGTGGGGGAAATGCTGCTTTTCCTGGGCGGCCCTGTGGTGTTGGAAGAAGACTCCAAAGGCGAAGTACATGTACCTGGCACAGGAGCTGCTGGTCGACCCCGAGTGGCCACCGAAACCCCAGACAACAACGGAAGCCAAAGCTCTGTCCAAGGGGAATGGATCGTGTCAGGTCATCACCATAGCAGGCAGCCCGGGCTCCGCGGCATATTGACATGGTGGTCTGGGCTTCCTGATGCTGTGTGTTGGAGCATGTGCTGTTCCACGTCCTGTCAGTTCTCAGAAAAGCATTGGCCTCAGGTTCAGTTACCTCTCAGGCCTTTTCTGTCTTCAGTCATCAACCTAAATCTACACATTTCCAGAACCCTCAGTGATACTCTTTGTTTTGGATACAAGAGATACTTGGTGCATGAGGGGATTGGGGACTAGTTTCCTCTCCTATTTTCACAACTCCCTTCTTAGAAAAAATTCATATTTCTATTATAGACCCTAAATGTGCGATTGGTAAAAAATGGGTGTTGGTTAGCTGCCAGTCAAAACAAGTGGGAAGGCTGTTTGCTTTGATTCAACACTTCTTCCAGAGATCTCCATGTGACACACACCTGCTCCCACCAGGAGTCAGTGAGTTCAGTGGTGTTGTGTACAGAGCTCAGGTTGTTTCCATTATGGTGTCCATGTTCTGTACCAACTGCCCAGGTTTGATGTTTGTAATCAGCAGGCACCCTCCTGCCTCTGTGATGACCCTGCACTGTGTGGTGGGTCTTGTGTGTGTGGATTTGGAGTCTGGTTTGTTTCAGTTTCATGTTGTGGAACCTTCCTCACTAAGAACAAAAGATGATTTGGCAGTAGGTGTAAAACTACCTTTCTAGTACCTCTTTATTCCTGTTTTTTCCTTCAGGATTAGTGTTATTTTAAATATCTTTTTAACGTCTCCAGTTTTGATTACCAAAAGACATAGGATGAGAGTGGATTTTGTGTTTTGATTTAGTATTTTAAGGTTTGGTGTATGAGTTCTCCTATCAGTAACAAGGCTTTTACAGTAGAGCATTGGATTTGAATGACTCCTCTTTTCCAAAGCATCATGAGCTTGGCGAGAGTTTGTTCTGTGCCATCAGGTGGCGCTAGAGGTCCAAGCTCGTCTGTTTTGTTAGAAAGGCGCACAGGGCCAAGGTGCATTCCTGGGAGAAAAAAAACGTGAGGAAATAGAGTTAAAAGACTTTTGCAAAAGACATACAGAGAGTGTTTTTCACTTTTCTGTTTTACGTGGTTAATGTTTAAATTCTAAAGGAACTTACGGTAGCTTTAAAAGTGCCGTTAAAAACAGGGCCCAGGATTTGGCAGGGCCCACAGTTAGGATAAAATGGGACCGTTCTTACTGTAAATCAGCCCTTAAATGTTAAAACACAGTTTCACTCAGTGCTGTTCCTTAACTACTCATGTGCTTGCGCATTTCACTCCAGCAGGTTATTATTTTCCAACACAGATTTACCATTTAACCAGATGTTACCCAGACTTGTGGACCCAAATACGTCTCATTCTTTGTGCTGCCGAGACGCAAATGATGCTGGCTGACTGTAGAAACGCGCCTGCACTCAGGGTCAGCCCACCTGCTGTTGCCACGGAAGAGTCTTACAAAGTACAATCCATGTTTTCCGCTGAAATGCAGAATGTGGTATTAACACGTTGTAGATGATAAGAACAATTTCTCTGTGAATGATCCTATGAAGCTATGCACCTTAGACCTCTCAAGCTGTGAATTAGCACTGCTTTCTACAGTTACTTACTCTCTTGTTTTCTACATTCATTTCTAGATTCATTTTAAATATGCTCAAGTGCTGTTCTTAAGTGATTTCCAGAATTGTAAATTTTATTCTTTGGTTTAAATATTGAAGCATGTAATTAAAGTGATTGCTAAGTAGCAGCTCACAAATCCAGATTATCAGATTGTATTTAACACCTTTAAGAGTATGATCATCAGGAGCTGTTTTTGACACGAGGCCTGTAACGTTCAGGGTCAGCAGGGTTCGTAGCGCCGCTGTCTTGTGTTGCTTTAGAGCAGTGCCACCTAGGTAGATGGGAACAGTTGCAGGCAGGGCAGGTTCATCCCGCTGAGAATGTTGTTTGAAGGATGTATGTGAAACCAGGCATCAGTCTTCTCAGTGCCGTAGATAGCTGAGTCCTTTCTGTGGGTCACTGTTGCATAATAGTAATTTTGGTTTTGAATTTTATCTTAAATTATTTGAGTGTATATGGAACTAAATTTAAAAATCTGTACATATATTATTTTGATGTATTGATAAATATTGCTGATTTAAATTTTATTTATGCACCTAAAGGACAGGAATGTCCAGGAAAGTAATTGTTAAATAATGATATGTAACTTTTTAACTTTTTAAATAAATAAATAAGATTTTTAATGTGTGTCTCCCTCAGGGTTGTTTAAAGTTTCTCCCCTCCCTCAAATATAGTGCTGACTGTGTTTTCTATCTAATAGCACCAACTGCTATAAAGCTGTGCTGCAAGTAATGCTTGAATAAACGTGGCTAAGCCAACAAAAGAAACGCTTTTTATAGTAGTTTTATAATCCTTAAATTCCAAAGCTTTCCACATCATACCTGCATTTAAACAGAACCGCTGCACTTTTTAACTCCACCCAGACGAGAGCAGCACCGCGGTCTCCCAGGCACTGGGCGCCGCGCTTGGGTGAGTCCCCAGACAGCAGCACATTGGGTGGAGAGCAGAAGCCGTGTGTTACAAGGCATTCTGATACTTCATGCATGTAATCTTGACACATCTGAAAATAAGTTTTTGTATATTTACGGTGGGGGGAATAGGGAAGTTTTAACTAAGTAGGATGTTAATTTTTGTACAGTTGTGGGCACTTACACATTTTTAATGTATTAAAATTTGATAATTATGTGCACATGAAATTAATAGTTACTTCCTGTTATGATTTGTGAATTCCCTAAGACCTTGGATTTTTTTTAAGTAACTTTTTATCAAAAATGATACTGCATCTTTATATTTTTAAAATTGTATTGCTGCTCAAGAATGGTACCCTGTTGTCACGAAGGCATACATTCATGATTGTACATTCGACATTGTAAATAACCTTATGAGATCTTTTTTGATTGAAGCTATTAAAATAAAAATCTAAATGATATTTCCATTTTTTCTGTGTCTTCATATATTTGATACTTAGGTGAATACTGCTTTCTGAATTTATTTTCCTACTTAAATAGTTATCATTTTTTTTCCTTTTAAACAAGTTTATTTAAACAAGACACTTAAATGGAAAACTACCTAGGATCTTTTCCTTTTTTAAAATCAAGACATTACCCTAAATAGCTATGTACAAAAAAGTTATAAAATTGTAATTGATTTACAATGATAAATGAATAATGAAAAATGATAAATGAAAAACATTAAAACTTTCTAATCAAAGTATGCAGGGATTTTTATGTTGATATCTTTTCTGTTAAAAAGAGCAAAATAACTTACAGGTATGTACAGAAAGCTAATGAGCAGGCCACTAATGGAGAAAATAAAGAACCAGTAATTCCCCATCCCATTTGATGGAAATCAAAACATACCATTGGCCATTTAGTTAAAAAGAAAAAGCAGCATGCTTGTGCACATCCACCAGATACTTACGCACAGTACCAGGATGGGGGAGGAGTGACTGAGAGAACGGAGAAAACTGCTGCAGTAGTCGGTGTGCTGGCACCAAACTGCACTTTGCTAATTGAGAATGTGTTGGTCTGTGGAACAGTTCCAGAGCAGGGCTGTTGCAGGTCCCCTTTTTAGTAGCACCTCCTGTCTGCTGGTGGAACATGTCAGTTGTATGTTCTTCCTCTATTTCCATTTCCAACTGTGCAGGTGCGTGTGTTTCATCGATGGGCTGCCCATCGGAATTTGGTCTTCCTCATTGACAAACCCTGTCCACAATAGGCTTTCTTTAGTTAAGTGGTGTGTGCCTCTTAAATTGCACCACAGAATCATCCTGCCCCACCACCTTTCAAATTAATAGGATTGCTGTTTTCAGTCTTGACTCCTTCCATGGGCTTTTTGTTGGCCATAGCAAGTGCCCGAGTCTTTGCTGCTACTTCACAAAAGAGACCAGGTCCTCACGGAACGAGCACCCAAGCAGCACCAAGGAGCAACAGGAGGAGGCAGCAGTGGTAGCCCGTCTTTTTTTTTTTTTTTTTTTTTGACTTTGGACTTTCAGATGAGATCGGGCACGTTCAGGGTGGTATGGCCGTAGACGACTTTGGACTTACAGAAGAACTGCACTATGGGTCTGTGCCCATCCTGCGGATGTATTGCAGAGCCACTGTCCCCCGTCAGAAAGGCCTGGGCAGGTGGTGAGGAGAACGGGGACTTACCATCTGCTTGGAGCTGTGAGATCTAGACGTCCTGTGGGCAGCATGGATGGAGAGAGCATGTGGGGAAGACAGGGGAGCTGGGCCTAAGTAATGGTGGTAGGAGTCACAGAGAAGTCAAGTTTGTGTCCGGCTTTCATGCCCAGGTGGCAGATGTTCCTGGTGTCCTGGGTTCTCCAGGGACTGGCAAGCTCGATTGGCTAGGTGAAGGCTGCATTGGAGCCAGGATGCAGAAGCACAGAAAGGCCAGCTTACCCTGACAGAGGGCCAGGCATCGATGTCTAACTTGCACGATATGCAGAAATCAGCCCTCGGTGGATCTGAGTTCCAAATGGACAAAACCAAAAGTTAAGGGAATATGGGAGAATGTTACTCTGACTGGGAAAGTGGGATGAGTAGACACAGAAGGCACAAATTGGGTAGAAAAAGTAACATTACGTCTTAGGACCTAGGTCCAGCAAAAGACACCAGAGAAGGTAAGAAGACAAGCCCCAAACTAGCTGGAGACGGGCATGACCCCGGTGTCCAAAAGGTTTAATAGGCAGGACGGTACCTACAATGTAGCTGTGGACAGAGCGGTGGGCAAAAGGAAGTCAGAACATTTCAGCAGGTGAAGCAGAAGTCCTTCATTCTATGAAAAGGTTCAAGTCCTTGAAACACCAAAGTAAAGCCACACTGCTGAGGTGTAACTACGAGCTGTTCCTGTCCCCAGGGCCGGTGTATGGAAGTCTTGTTGCCAGGTGGTGGCGCTGTATGCCGAGACTAGGAGGTGGGGCCCAGCTGGAGGAAGTGGGTTCTGGGACAGTCTCCCCACTACCAGACCTGGACCAGAAGCAACAACCCAGTGGCAACAGACTGCAGCCAGAAGAAATGTATTTATTTTTTGAGACAGGTACTCACACTGCTGTTCAGGTTGGCCTTGAGCTTATTCTAGCCTAGGCTGGACTCAAACTCGCAGAGATCATTCTGCCTCAGCCTCCCTGAGTGCTGAGATTACAGGTGTAATGCCACTATGGCCAGCTAAATCTCTTAAATTGATTATCTCAATATTCTGTTGTGACAGAAAGCTGTGACAACTTTTTGTTAAGATAGGGTCTTGCTTCATAGCCTAGACTGGCCATGAATTTGAGATTCTCCTGCCTCAGCCTCCGGGGTACTGGGATTACAGGTATGAGCCACCATGCCTGGGTCAACTTTTTTTTTTTTTAGAACATCAGGCGAGATGTGAAGCAGTTCTTAGTCTTTCCTCCAAAAGACGGGGAAGAACTGGCACAGTGTGGCATGAAAAGGCAGCGTGGCCCTTCTAGGGTCTGGCTGCTGTGATGTCTCCCCAACATGACAGAAGCCAGACCAGGCCATTTATGGAAAAGCTCTTCTGCTGCCACTGAGCTGCCACAGTGAGACACAAGTTGTGTGTGGTCTCTGCGGCTTTGCAGATAATTGCCACTACACACTGCACACGGCCCTCTGAGATAGGGACCTGCCCTGGCCGTGTTCCGGTGATGTCCTTATCCTCAGGATGCAGGGACATGGTCTCTACCCCTGGCAAGTGCATAGCCCTGAGCCTTTCAGTCCCTTTGGGGTGGACAACCCTTTCAGGTAAGGAACATATTTTTTAAAATTTAAATTTAAAAAAAGGCTGTGTGTGTGCTTAGGAAGTAAAATTTGGTACAATTAACACTAAAATTTAACTTGGTAGAGAGTGTTTTGAAGGTTAGTACTACTGTATGTATTTTGTAGATAATTCTATACCCCAAGTATTACTGTGGTTAAGCACCTTACTAGCTCATTTATGACTGTCAGTACAGCCCTCAAATTCTGTGATCCCAGTTACTTAACTTTCCTGTGTCCTTGAGCTCAGGATAATAATCGTACCCACATCATAGTTACTGAAAAGATTAGGTGAACGTACTGTACAATGCTAAGAGTCATGCCTGGTGTAAAGCCATGGGTAATTGATTGGCATCTGCTTTTCTTAGTTTGAAAAAGCTTTTGTCTCAATGCTTTAAATTGAGAGTAAAATTCAATCGAAGAGTGAGACGTGGTAGTGCAGAACGATGTCTTTGCCCCTTCAGGGAGATCTGCCCTCCTGAGGAACGAGCGTGTCTCGGCTGTTTGTGGACAGTACGCAGGTGAGCAGCGAGCAGTCAGGGAAAAGGGCTTCCACCCAGCAGCATGCCCACGGTCTCGGGATCTGCGTGCAGCGCTGCGGCTCTGCTGCGGGCTTCGCTGCTCTGCGCGTTGCTGGGGCTCCCGCGCGCGCACCCCTGGCCCTGCCCGCGGGCCTGCTCATGCCAATTCCGCGACTCCGCGCAGTGCTCGCGCAGCCCAGTGGCGCGCGTCTCCGCGCTCAGCCTGCCCGCCAACCTCACGTACCTGCTGCTCTTCCACATGGGCCCCGGCGCCCTGCACAACGACAGCTTCCGCGGCATGACCGTCCTGCAGCGCCTGATGGTCTCCGACAGCCCCATCTCCTTCGTCGCCCCGGGCACCTTCGACGACCTGATCAAGCTGAAAACCCTGAGACTGTCCCGCAACAACATCCCTCACCTTCCTCGCGCCCTCCTGGACAGGACGCTGCTCCTGGAGCAGCTGTTCCTGGACCGCAACGCTCTGCGGACCATCGACCCCGACCTGTTTCGGAACCTGGCCAACCTGCAGGAGCTCTCCCTGAGCTACAATCAACTCGCCTCGCTCCCTTCAAACCTTTTCGAGAACCTGGGGAGGCTGAAAGTGCTGGATCTATCCGGAAACAACCTGACACACCTGCCCGAGGGACTGCTCGGCGCCCAGGCCAAACTCCAGGAGCTCTTGCTGCACTCGAACCAGCTCGTCTCGCTGGACTCCGGGCTGCTGGAAAGCCTGAGCGCCCTGGAGCGGCTGGAGCTCGATCGGAACCGCCTCCGCTCCATCGCCCCCGGCGCCTTCGACTGCCTAGGAAAGCTGAGCTCACTGACGCTGGCGAGAAACCGCCTGGAGCTGCTGCCGCCCGGCCTCTTCCTGCACGAGCCACGGCTGACGCTGCTCACGCTCTTCGAGAACCCGCTGGCCACGCTCCCCGGGGTGCTCTTCGGGCCCATGCCGGGCCTACGGGCTCTGAGCCTCAACGGCACCCGGCTGCGCGCCCTGCCCCGCGCGCTGCTGCGCAACCTCAGCTCTCTGGAGCGCGTGCGGCTGGACCGCAACCAGCTGGAGGCGCTGCCGGGCGACTTGTTCTCGGCCCTGCCCCGGCTCACCGAGGTCCTGCTGGGCCACAATCCCTGGCTGTGTGACTGTGGCCTGTGGCCGTTCCTTGAGTGGCTGCGGCAGCACCAGGGCGTCGTGGGTCGGGCCGAGCCCCCGCGGTGCTCCGGTCCAGAGCTGCGCGCCGGCCTGGAGTTCTGGGCGCTGCTGGAGGGCGACCCCTGGTGCCCGACCCCGCGAGGCGCGCCTGTCCGCGCCCGCGGAGGAGCCCCAAGCACTACTAAGGTGCCTAGCAGTTCAGAGCCCTGGGCGCATGTCCAGCCAGTGGCCGCGGGCGGGGAGGGTGGAGCTCACAGCCTCTTCTGGGCTCCGTACCTCGCGCTTCTAGCTGTCCAGGCCATGGTAACTGGGTTCATTGTGTTTGCTATGATCAAAATTGGCAGGCTCTTTCGGAAATTAATCAGGGAGAGGGCACTTGTCTGAGTGCCTTGTCATCAATGAAATCGTGAACAGTACTGTCGGGTGTGGCTCTGAAACTGCTCGGCCTGTCCCGGCGGCCTCCTGTGTGAGTTCCATTTATTTACAGCAGCCAAATAGATCCTTTGGTTTTCATTTCCTGGAACTAAGTGCCACGTCATTTTACAAGCATTTTTGGAGCAGCGAACGTGTGACAGGTATTCATGAGAGTAATGATAAGCTTGGTGTCCGGTTTATCGTGCTTGTAGCATGTCCTCATTTATTCTTCCAATTGAAAGCAGTTAAACCCTTGTTGCTTTAATTGGATGTCACAGGCTGGGGAGATGACGGTATGGGTTCCCTCTTGGCGCCGCCACTTACTAACTGTGCTGGCTCTGGGCAGGACGCCTACACACCTTCTCCATGCCTGGCTTCCCTCACCCCTGACGAGATAAAATGTCCCTGCCCCGTGAGTCGCTGTGGGCATCCCTGGCCACCAAGCCTGTAAAGGCTTAACCCAGGGCCCTGCCTACAGTAAATGCCCAGTGGTGACAGGTGTGATGACTAAAGAGATTATTATTGGTATCAGGATTCCTAAAGATGAGCTTTGAGTTGGTGTTTCCCTCTGTGTATAAAAGTAAGAGCAAACTTTCTCAAAGTTTGGAGGTTCCATTCAGATCAGTCCTGTCCCCCTGTGGGTGGTGTCAGCCCAGTGTGGCCTTGGTCACAGGCCAGAGCAGTGGATCCTCCGACAACATCCATTGGCTGGGGGTGGGAAGAGCTGGGTCCTGGCTACAGCTTCCCCTCACTAAAGCCTTCACACACCCAGTAGACTCACCTTGCTTTGTTTGTTTCCAAATTTTGAAACTGCCTGCAGCTTAAAATCCAGATGTTTCTGATGGAATACAGACTCTGTTCTAACCACTGTCACGCTCAGTTGAGCGTCCCAGCTCTCTAAGCCTCTGTTTTCTGGCCTGCCCAGTGAGGAGCATCGTGGTCCCTCCCTGGTGGCAAAGACGGGAATATGCCCGTGGGGTGAAGTCCATGGCTGTGACAGAAATCGGCCTTTCTGATCAGCCCCCTCAGGACACGCGGCGCTCTGACAGTTCTCAGGGCCTCGCAGGCCTCTTTCCTTTGGCAAAGGTTTGTCTGACTCTGTGCCAAGCACATTTCTAAGTGGAGGGTCAGAACCGTGGATAAAGCAGGGTGCACAATGCCAGGGTGTATGCTGTGTCCCCTCCAGCTACGACCTCATCCCCATCATCACCCTCAGACATTCTGGATCATGGCGGGGGGACTCTGCTCAACTGCGCTCTGCAGAAAATACACCTTGCTATGTTTGCTTTTTTTTTTTTTTAACAGAATAAAACACAACAGATGAAGCTGATGGTTCCTGTATGTATCTCCTCCCTGATTCCATGCTTTTCTTCTCTCCTTGGAGATAACCTACTTCACAAATGTGGTTTTCTGTCCCGATGGGTGTTTCTATGCTCTTATTTTGTGTGTCTACAGCCCTGAACTCACCGAGGCTATGCTCTGTGCATTTCCAAATGTTGCATAAATGGCACTAGTATGGCTAGAGCATTCTTTGACTTTTTTTTCTGAGCTTAAGTACTTCTCAGATTTAACTCTGTGATGTATTTATTTTAATAGCTGTGTGTGAATACATTACAGTTTACCTGTTCCTTTGTTGATGGACATTGATTTCTGTGGGGTTTCTTTCCTCTTTATTCCCTTCCTCCACTTTTGGTTTTTTGTTTTGTTTTGTTGTTTTTTTTTTGGTGGTACTGGGGATCGAACGCAGGACCTTCCACTTGCCAGGCAGGCGCTTATTCCACAGAGCTGTATCCCCAGCCCTCCAATCTTGTTAATGTCTGATTTTTTAGTTTTGGTCCATCTGAGCATTATGGAATGGTATCTCATTTATGTATTTCCCTGATAAGTAGCAAGGTTGAGATTGTTTTTAAATGTTTATGGAACATTCAGGTTTCTTTGAGTATTGCCTATTCATATACACTGACCAATTTACAATGACCCCTTTGTATTGAACTACAGGATTTTGCTTACATATGCAGACACTTGTATAATTTATACACTTCCCAAATTTATATACTGTGGAGTCATCCTAATTACGGTCCCTCAGTTCTCTTTGGCGGTACTGGGGATTGAACTCAGGACCCTGCGCTTGCTAGGCAGGCGCTTATTCCACTGAGCTATATCCCCAGCCCCACGGTCCCTCAGTTCTCTATTGTCATCTTTTGCTGAATAGGAGTTTTCTTTTCTTTCTTTTTTTTCCAGTCTGCATACCAGACTCAGGACCCGGAACACGGTAAGGAAGAGCTACTACTAAAAGGGAGACCCTTTTAATTTAGTCCTGCTAAGCAATATGCTGTTACAGTTCATGCTCTTAAAAGATCTTGTTTATGAGATTTCCACCTAAAAAAAAAATTCTTTCTCCTTTCAGATCACAAGGCGCTCTCCTATTTCTTCTTCTAACAGTTTTGTTTTAACTGCTTCGATCCTTAGTCCATGCAAGATTTGTTTTCAGATAGGGTGCAGCGTAGGGAACCGACTGGACTCTCTCTGAGTGTAATATCCTGTCACCCCAGACCATCAGTCAGTTCGTTTCCCCCCACTGATTTCTTAATGCCACCGAGAGAATTTATCAAGTTTCCTCGAAAGCCTGTGTTGGTTTCTAGATGCTGCAGCTGGAACGTGGTCTCTTCGCTCAGCTCTGTATCACACTTGGCTTCACTATGGAGCTGTAATAATTTTGCTATGGAGTTCCCTTCCCACCGATTCTTCCACCTTGGTGCTTTATGCATATTTTACAATCAACAAGTCCTGTTCCACAAAGAAACCCTGATGGGAGTTTGCTAGGCATTGCACTGGGCTCATGAACTAATTTGTGGAAGAATTTGCATTTTTTTAACAGTACTTAGTGTTTTTGCAAGTAAACATGGTTTGTCTTTTCTAATATTTCAGAATTTTTTCATAAAAATCTTCTACAGACTTTTGTTAGGTTTATTTCAACCTATTTCCCCTCTTTTTCACTTCTTGTTGCTGGTACAGATGATATAGTTTTTACAAATAACACTTTGTAATGTTTTTACCAGTAGATGGGAATGAAATTTAATTTTACCTATTTGTACCTGGCAATAATTTTAACAATTGACTGCTGCTTATTAAAGCCTTGCACCTATGTTTTATTTCTTTTTCTATTTTAAAAGCTTTTATCAGCACTGACTATATCCTTTACTCTCATTTTGATAAGAACTAGTAGTGAAGAGCATCCTTGGAATCCTGACTGTAAATCAAATGTATCATCAATAAATGTGGCATTTCCAGCCCTAATTTGATAAGTGTTTGTTAAAGTCATGAAAAAAAAGGTTAAATTGTATTGATTGTTGTCCTATTAAGATGCTTATTTTTTTCTCCTTCAATATGTTAAAAAGGTAAAAAAAAAATTACAGATTTTGAAAAGTAAACTCATGGTTGTGTTCCTGAGGTAAACTACAGCTCTTTAAAATATACTGCTGGATTCAGTTTGCAAAAGTTCTGTTTAAAACTTTAAAGACCTGTTAGTAATATTTACTTGTTTTTAAAAGCAAAATAATATCTTTGGTTTGGTATGGAATTCTATAACTTCACGAAATGAGTGGAGGTTTTCTGTCTGGAGCAGTTTACAAAAAGCGGGATCACCTTTGTCTTGAATGCCTCTGGAAAACTTCTTGGCCTGTTTTGTTGCTTGTGCTGTCCTGGCTGCCTCGATGTCCTGAATTGATTAAGAACGTTGACCTTTCAGGGTCACTTTGACTTTGGGGAAGATCCAGAAGTAATACAGCGCCAGACCTGGCGAAGTTGGGTGAGGACACGTTGTGGTGCGCAGGGCCGACCCCGTGAACTCCACCGGGTCCCTGGCGCCACATCGGGGAGGAGCCTGGCGGTGCAGAGGGGGAGACCCTGCAGACTCTACTGGAAACCCCCCTCCCACTGCTGCATCGGTGGTGCGCGGGGGAGACCCTGCGGACTGGACTGGATCCCCTGGCAGCGCTGCATCGGTAGGGCGCCTGGCGGTACGCGGGGGAGACCCTACGGACCCGACTGGACCCCCGAGGGCCTCAAGGGCTTGTCAGTGGGGTGCTGATCATAGTGTGCCTGGGTCCCTGCCTATGTACCTTCATTGAGGTTGGGTGCTTTTCCACCTAGTGCCATAGTGATTTGTGTGCACCCATGTGTGTTACAGCATAATTTGAAGCAGCCATGTGTCTTCCCAATGTGAGAGCCCGAGGGAATGAATAAAACCAAAAAGTTATTATCAGAGGGAAGACGACTGATTGGGTGGGAGAACAATGGAGATGAGGGTGGAGAAAACCGATTAATCCTACGTGCCTTTATTAGTATAACTGAGTAACAAATGCGAAGGTAACATTGTGTAACACAGCATCCCTTGTTAATTCCCTACTATCTTCTCTATAATTTTGTATTTCCTTTATTGTTTTTATGTTATTCTGGCTTATGTCTGTCTGGTTGTTGATATGTCTCCACTCCTTTGTCTTAAAAAAAAAAAAAAAGCCTGCCTTTCTGCTGGATGGCTCTTGGCAGCACCATTTGCTGAATTTTTTTTTTTTAATCACATCTTGTAAAGACACTGGGGAAAGAGGATTTCCAGAACTACTTCAGAAAGTTCAAGGACAATGGGATGAGTGCATTCAAAGCAAGGAGGACTTTAGGGGGATGGGTTCATGGCCATGTGTCTTTTATTGTAATAAAAATTTAAAACTGTAAAATATTCACTGCATATTTTGACCACCACTTGTATATCATTTACCTCTTGCTGCATAGTCTTGCCCAAATCTTAGTGCCCTAAAAGAATGCAACCTGTCAGCCCCAGTTTCTGACAGTCAGTACTTTGGGTGGTTCTGGCTCAGGTCTCCCACGAAGGTGTCATCAAATGCTGGCTGCAGTGACAGTCACCATTGCCTGGAGGATCTGCTTCCAAAACCTCCCACCCACAGGCTTGGTGTGTCCTCTAGCCTGCTGTGCATTACTGCAACTGAACACCTGGTCCTGGGGACTTTAGCAAGGAAGGAAGTTGCACTCACAGCTCTGAAGGTGCAAGCAGCCTGTGGTGCTGGTGTCCTGGTGCAGGTCCCTGGGGGCCGGAATGGTGCATGCAGAAGGGACCTGGCCTGTGTATTCCACCACTGGGTGTCATAGGAGAAGCAATGCTCTCCACAGGAAAGGTGTGCATTGTTTCTGTTCTTATTTTTATTTTTTTAGTAACAGTTTCCATCTTCATTGATTCAGCGTGTTATTCCCATCGGTACCTACAGGGAGCACTGGTCTGGTCCAGCCACTCTGTCCCTGTCCGCCCCTCTCCCCACCAGAACACACTTCTACCTTCAGGGCACCTTAAAACTAAACAAACAACAACAAATGCACTGATTGTGCTTTTTTTTTTTAAGACAGGGTCTCACTATGTATCCTGGGTGGTCTTTGAACTCCCAGTGATCCTCCTGCCTCAGCCTCCTGAATGCCAGGATTACAGGTGCGTGCTATGACACCCAGCTTAAACTGTACACTTCCAAATAGCAAATTTTATATGTGTGAATTATATATCAATTTTAAAAAGCAAATTCAAGGAAAAGGAACCAGGATCAAAAGACCCTTATTGTAAAAATGATGTGAAGAAAAATGAAAGAGGGGGAGAAATGTCCTGAAATAATGAGCCCATGTTATAGAAGGTAGGAAAGCAAAGCTTGATTGCTCAGCTGTAGTGGAAATGAAGTAGGGAGGGCTCTTTCCAAGGATAGCGCCCCTATGACCAGCTCTTTCTGCCAGGTCCCTCCTAGGGAGTGCCCCCACCCCGCATCCCCTGGGGAACCGAGCTCCCTGCTCCGAGTACATGGAAGCTGTGGCTTCTCTGCAGGCCGCGGGAGGCGGAGAGCGCAAAACTAGGATGCGGGGCCACTCTGGATTCTGCCGCCAGCGCGTGTGACTCGTGTGGGTGCCGTTTGTTTATAACCACTGTCCCACGTTTTGCGGGGTTACAGATCTGCTCGCTTTTCTGTTTCCTCGCTCTCACTACATTATTTATTTTCTAGAAGATCGTCCGTTTTGTCTCTACATCTTCAAATTTATTAGGCTAACGTCTTTAATAGTTTTTTTTTTTAATTTAGCTTGAAAACCTTGGCTGGATCTTTAGTTATACCTTCAAGAAATCCTTACATCATTATTTTTTCTTGTTCAATTTTGCAATTGTTTTTGGTATTTTATTGGCTTTTGCTTCTCTCTATAGTACCATTGCTTATCATATCTCCTGGGCATGGTGACACTCACCTGTAATCCCAGCACTCAGGAGGCTGGGGCAGGAGGATCATCATGAGTTCAAGTCAGCCTAGATACATTACACGATCCTGTCTCAAACCCCCTACACCGAAAAAAGAAACCCAAAAATCCTTTCTAGTAGTCATCAGTTTTTAAAAACATGCATACTTAATTATAAAATTACCACTCGCCCATTTTATTCACCTTTTCTCTTTCCAAAGATGGCATGGATTTTTCTTTACTCTTTGAATGTAGTGGCAATCATCTAAATATCTTGTTATCTAACTTTTCATTTGCCCTTTTAAATCTTTTTTTTGCCATTTTATCCCCAGCACTGCCAAAAATTATAGTTAAATTTAATTTAGTAATGTTATATATTTCTGCTAATATGAAATGTCTGATGTTTAACCACTTTTTTTTTTTTTTTTTTGAGACAGGGTCTTGTCATGTAGTTCAGGCTGGCCTTGAACTCAGTATGTAGCCTAGGCTGGCCTCAAACTTGTGCTAATCTTCCTGTCTCAGCCTTCTGAGTACTGGGATTACCAGTGTGCACTACTATACCTGGTTTATTTAACCATTTTTGACCCAAAAAACAACAGTTTGATGTGATTCAACTTCGAAGTTCTGGCACCGTAAGTAGTTTTACATTTATAATTTATTTATTTTGTTTTTTGAAACAAGATCACTCTGTATAGTTCAGGCTAGATTTGAACTCACTATGGAGCCCAGGCTGGCCTCATACTCACAAGGATCTTTCTGCCTTGGCCTCCTGAGTGCTAGGCTCACAGGCATGGATCACCATGCCCAGCTACATTTGTGACTTTAAATTTCACCTTTTATCCTGGTACACCAGCCGGCCAGCCGTCTCTGTGACCGCTCCGTGCGTGGACACCTGCATTCACGATTGTCGTGTGTGCGCCTCTTCGTCCCACCACCCCACCTCTGGTGAGACTGATCCATTTGTATTCTTAATCAGAGTTAAAGTCTGGCGATTTTCTGTTATTTTTGCTTTGTTTTTTGGGACAGAGTCTAGCTATGTAGTCCAGTCTGGTCTTGAACTCACTCCATAGCCTGAGCTAGCCTCCCCAAGTTCATGGTGACCCGCTTGCCTCAGCCTCCCAAGTGCTGGGATTAGTGCTAGGGCCTCCGACAGGAGGTGGCTTCCCCTTGGGAGCAGCAGCGATGAGCTGATGTTTGAAAGTTTACTCCAAGTCTCCAGCTCCAGATGTTTCCTGGCATTTCCCAGGCAGGATCAGCCTGCCTGTGCCGGGCTCCTGCTGGCTGTGTTCCCCTTCCTCCTGGCCGCCTGACTTAGCCTCCCAGTGCCCTCAGGTTGGGCTCCGAGGAGTTGTGGCTGCCTCCAGTGTTTGGGAGCAGTGGCCCTAAACACTGCCTCTCTCCCGGGTGTGCCCATGGCAGGCGGGCGAGGCCAGGCTCCTGCCTGGCAGCCTGCACCCCCTCATTAGGCTCTGGAATGTCACAGGATGATCCGTCAACACCATAAAAACAGACATGCAGAGCCCGGTGGCCGGTTGAGTACAGGAGGCTGGGTGCCCAGGGGGAAGCAAAGAGCAGGGCAGTGGGGCCCCTGCATCCCTCCCACCAGACAATGTTTCACGGCGCCTGCTGGGTTTATTGTCCAGCACAAGCACTGGTATTTCCAAAGCCACCTTGTGGGAGGGTCCTGTGGTCCAGGGCTGCCGCCTTCATTGGTATTTATTAAACATTGGATACATTCCTGGTGTCACAAGGGTGACTTTCCCAGCCCTTCCCAGCACCTGGAGGGATGGGTGTTATTACCCACTTTATAGATGGGAATGCTGAGGCTCAGACTTGGGGACTACATGGCTAAGGTGGGGGCTGGCAGAGCTGTCACACAACACAAGTCTCATGGGCTCTCTTGGGGTAGATGGACCAGCTGCCCAGCTAGGACCTGCTAGGACCTGCTGAGCTGGGGTGCTACTCCTTCAAGATAGAGGGGTCTCCCCCAGAGCTGAGTGTTATTTGTGGGGGCCATGGCTGATGAGAAGGAGAAAGAAGAGGGAATAAAGAGACAGGAAGCTGGGTGTGGCGGAGCATGATGTTATACCAGCACTTGGGAGGCTGAGGCAGGGGGATTGCTGGGAGTTCCAGGCCAGCCTGAACTACATAGTGAGATCCTGTCTCAAAACAAACAAACAAACAAACAAACATACTCCCCCAAGAAACAAAAACAACACCTGCAAAAGAGAAGAATATGGAAGGAAAATGGATGGGAAGTGGTAGATGGGAAGCAGGGTGGGAAGCGAGAAGAAGGAGGTAGGTCTGAGTGACAGCGATGCTGAAGTGGCACAGCTCAGCCCTGTCCCAGCAGGGCCCACCCAGAGCCCACAGGAGTCCTCCCCTGTGGTGAGAAAGGCAAGGCTGTCTCAGCTCTGCCACTGATTCAGTTTCCCAGTCCTTACCAGAGTGCTCTGAGCTGGAGAAGGTGAAGGGTGGAGAGGTGCTTTGAAGTGTGGGGCGCCCTGGTCACCAGCTTAGCAGGAGAGCAGGGTGATGGCTGGCTCACTGTCCCTTCACTGAGACAGACATCTCGCCTACAACTGAAAGGAGGAAAGGGTTATTGGGCTCATGGCCTCAGAGGGTTTAGAGGGCAGGGCAGAAATGGTCCGGCAGAGAGGGCCTAGCAGAGGACAGCTGCTCACCCGCTGGTGGGCAAGAAGCAGAGAGAGCAGGAAGAGCCAGCGAGAGGGATCCACCCTCCAGAGCCATCCCCAGTGACCCAGCACCCCTGACACCTTCAACCACGCACTCCTCCACAGGCCGACCCGCGGGTGAGTGCAGCCCCTTCCAAAGGCCCCATGCACAGGGGCGTTTTAGACCTCAGCCGTTTCTGTACTGCCCCCTCCACAGCCCAGGGCTGACCAGGATAGTGCTGCTGGGTACGAGGGGAGCCAGGCACGAGGCTGTCAGTGAGCTCAGGAAGGCAAGCATGCAGGGCTTCTGAGGCAGCGGTCCCTGTCCCCACCTCCTTCCATAGGATCCACCTGCCCGAGCCCCCAGCCTCAGCCCAGAGCCTTCTGCTTGGCTCCAAGCCCCTAGGAACTTAGGTTTCCAGTGATGCCAGGAGAGAAAAGAAACAGGTTCGTATTTCTATTTTACTCCCCTCAGTTGACATTCTTTTTATTTTTTTCTTTTGTTGTTGGGTTTTTTTGAAACACGGTTTCACTTTGCAGCCCAGGCTGACCAAGACTTTGCAGTGATCCACCTGCCTCAGCCTCCTGAGTGCTGGGGTTACAGGCACAAGCCACCATGTCCTGCTCTCAGTTTACATCTTTCCCAGCTGATTTGCAGGCTGGGGGTAGAGTTGGCCTTGGTGGAGTTCTGCTGACCCCCAGCCCTTGGAAAGGTGTCCTTTCCTTAGGTCCTGTCCTGGAGACCCATCTGGAGACACCAGGAAGAACAGTCTCTCCTAGGATGCGCCTCAGAGATTACTGCCTGACCCTGCTTCCTGTTCAGTCCCCTCTGTGGTTACTGCTGGGCTCTGGGGCTGTTAATTTTCCAGTGGTGATGAGAATATCAGGGCTTTTCTTCAATGGGAATGGACAGAGGAGGAAGTCTCTTGGAAAGTAATGAGCCTCTCATCACCAGGAGCAATCAAGCCTTTCTGAAAAAGAAAAGCAACACTGAACCAAAGGGCAGAAATTAGCCAAGCTTGTCTGCCTTCATGCCCTATGCAAAGCCATTCTACTTCCTCCTAGGTCTCTCCTCTTTAAGCCAGGGGACTCTCCGCAAAGCACCTGTCCTGCCTTGAAGGATGTGTGCAGACAGAGTCACCCCACAGGCCAGAAGGAGGCAGCTGCTCCCTGGCTGCGACAGGCGGCATGATGGCCCCCGAACTGTCCTCTGGCTGGTCCTGCATACTACAGATGTCACCTCGGCTGGCACAAGAGACCAGAGAAGCCATTAGGTGAAGGCCCTGAGATGGAAGAGTCACTCGCACGGTCCAGGAAGTCCAGCACAATCCCAAGAGTCCTCCTCAGAAAAAGGAGACAGGGAAGCCGGATGCAGTGGTGCACAACTGTAATCCCGGGACTTGAAGGGCTGAGGCAGGAGGATTTCCAGTTCCAGGCCAGCCTGAGCTATCTAGGGTTTCCCTGCTTTTTAAACAAAAAAGGAGGAGACGGAGAAGGTGGTGAGTGTCCGAGAGAACTGAGGCTGTGGTGCCACCGAATCTGAGGCTGAGGTTGTGGCCAAGGAGGCCGAGGCAAGAAGAGTCCCCTCTGGAGCTCAGCAGGAATGCACACTGCTGGATTTTAGCCCCGTGAGACCCGTTCTGGGCTCCACGTTGTTGTCACGGCAGCGAGGCGAGAAGGAATGGTCCTCTCCCATCCCCTCGACCTGGGTGTCCTGCTGTCCCCAGAGAGTCTCCTCGGTCCAGCGGATTGTGATTCCTTTTGCTCCTGGGCGGGGGAGGAAGGTGGGGTGGTGCTGTCCTGGACGGGGGGCTGGAACCAGGAGCCCGGGTGCCTGCCGGGGTCAGCCCCTGGAGCGAGTGTGGCTTTTGTGTTTGGGATCAGGCTGTGGAGACCCCAGGTGACAGGAGAGGGGGTGTGACTGCCACCTGTGGTCACCGGAGTCCCGCCGGGAAGGGAGGAGCCCGTGGGAAGTGCTCTGGGCCGCTGGCACAGCACCAGAGCGGTCCCGCCCACTCCCGGCAGCAATGCGCAGGTGCGGCGCGGGCGTGGACCCTGAGTGCGTGGTCCTCGTCCCCCAGCCAAGAGGGAAAACAGCGGCTGCAGCTTTAGTTGTTGTTCGAGACAGGGTCTTGCTGGGTAGCCCAGGCTGGCCTTGAACTCACTGTGATCCTTCTGCCTCAGCCTCCAGAGTTCTGGATGACTGATGTGCACCACCGCATCTGGCTCATGACCAGCATTTCGCAGCTACCCGTTTCAGGGGAAGGGTACCCCAAACCAATGGGTGCCCCTTAGGTTTGCCTTCCGGTCCCCTTCCCGGGCTGGCCCTGGCCCAGTGGGGCAACCAGGTGTGTGTCTGGTTGTGTCTTCTCCTGTGCCACGGCGGCGTCCCAGCCAGGCCTTGGCTGCTCCCCTCCCCCATGTCCCGTCAATTCCTCTAGAAGGGGCCCTGTGGGCGGCGGCTGTGTGTGGTAGGTCGCCTGGCTGCCCCGTGCAGGTCACACCCCCTCGCTTGGCTCGGGAAGTCAGCGGGGCGTTCCTGAGGCACCAGACACTGCCTGGTGTCCACTCCCTGCGTGTATCCGCACCCTGCATCCACCAAGCACCTGCGGTCCCCAGGCAGCTCCCCAAGTCATTGGCCTCAGCCGCCTTTCTTGTCTTGGTGGCTTGGTGACAGGCTCCCTGGGGTGACAGGCTCCCTGGGGACCCAGCTTCACCGAGGAGGGCTGTCCTCAAGCTAAGTCACCCAAGTGACAGTGCTTCCTGTGCTGAGTCCCTGCCTGAGGGACAGCCGAGGCTCCCTCTCCGCTTGCTGGGAAGGCCCCACTCGAGCCTCTGAGATTCAGGCGATGGTATTTGGTGGTGGAACTGGGCTTGTGGCTGGTGTTTCCCACACATTAGATGCCACATGGCCTGGCAGAGTCCCTCCCTATGGAGCCCAGAAGCCCGGTCTTGGACATGTTACAGGTAGAGCCAAGGAGCAAGAGCATCTGAGGCTGGCCAAGGGGTACAAAGGGAGCCAGTATGGTGGCACAGGCCTGTCATGCCAGCACTCAGGAGGCTGAGGCAGGAGAACCACCCTGAGTTGGAGGCCAGCCTGGGCTCCATAGGGAGTTCCAGGCTGGCCACCGTGGGGAAGAAGACATGATTGGCGCACAGCAGAACTGGCTGTCAGAGTTAGTGACCTTGCGCAGTGTTCCCACTTTCTGGATGGGAAGACGGAGGCTGCAGGAAGGAAGTGGTTTCTCAGCCCTTGGGTCTTCCCTGAACCTGTGCGTTTGCCTGCTGGTGCAGGAACAGCCACTTCCTGTTCCTTCTGGGGCCGCTCAGGAACTGGAGGGTGGGGCACAGGGAAGAGCAGTGTGGACAGGAGGGTGCAGCTCCACCGGCCAGGCCATGTTCCTGCAGCACAGAGCAGGCCCTTTCCGTGACTAAGGAGCACGCAGGCCTGAGCTCCGGTGCCCGACCTTTTATTAGGTGGGATGACGCGCGGGCAGGTGTGTGGCTGGACTGTGATGTCGTTCGCTTAATCATTTCAAAGGCAGCCGTGTTTTACTGTGGTGTAAAATTTGGAAGTCTTGTATTAAAGCCTGCAATTAAAGGTTACTTGCATAAATTGCTCTGAGCCAAAGAGAACTTTCCCCTCCCCCCCCTTGCGCCCCCATCTGCTGTCTGCCTCCCTACTCAGCCCCTCTGAGGGAAAGCAGGGGGGCTGCTTTGGAAACGACGTCTTAGGAGATATGTGTCTGGCTGACAGGCTGCACTTGGACAAGCCCCGGGTCTGTGGGTCCAGGGGGCTGAGGTCCTTGTACAATCAAAGCAACTAGAGCTCTCTGCACACAGGGTGATTCCTAGTCACTCATGGGAAAAGGTCAACTAGTGTGCAGACCTGGTTGGATCAGCCGCACCACCACACCCCGCCCAGCCTGGCCCTTTGACCCTTCTCTAGGGCTCCTGCCAGACCCTGACCCTGTGGCTTTCAGAATCTTAGCTTCCAAAGCCCTTCCGCCACCTCCCCTCCCTCTGACCTGCCTTCTTTGATCTGACCTGACTGGGTGAACCTTTCCCTCCTGCTCGAATGGGGACTCAGGGTGCATTGGTTCCACGGGGCTTGGCTTTGGGGTACTCTCTGTTCCCTGTGTGCATCTTGGTCCGCTGGGGCGGGGGCTGACGCTCACTGACGAGCCCACACACATCCCGGCCTTGGCTGGACTTCTGCTCCCGGGTCCAGCCCAGCCTCAGGAGCCGGGTGGTGACTCACAGGGAGCAGTGCAGCACTGTCACTCAGGGCTGTGGCCCAGCCCCCTGTAGGGGACGCGTGGAAGACAGGGTCTTTAAAGCACAGGGAATTCTAGGCATGTTTCCTCCACCATAAAAGCCATTGGTCAGCGACAGGAAAATGTGAAAAAATATAAAAGGCAAAATTATAGGGACAGGAGAGATGGCTCATGTTCCCGTCACCCTGAGGTAGGCCTGCCCTCCTCCCGGCTCCAACAGCGCCTCTGGATGAGCCAGGCAGCCAGGGGCGCTCCCTGCCCATTCCCAAGCGGCCCAAGTCCCTCATTTCTTTTTCTTTTTCTTTTCTTTTTTTTTTTTTTTTTTTTTTTTTTTTTTGAGAGAGAAGGCCTCACTGTGTAGTTCAAAGTCTCACTGCCTTGGACTCACATGTAGCCCAGGCTGGGCTCAAGTTCATGGCAGTCCTCCTGCCTCAGCCTCCTGAGATATTTTTGTGCAGTGATTGCCACTACCCATTTGTGGAACATTTTCATCTTCCTAAACAGAAACTACGCCCAGGAAGATCAGTCCTCCTCCCGCTTCTGAGGCCCCACAGCCACCATCCTATCGCCTGTCTCTGTGAACTTCACAGAAGTGAAATCACATAGTATTTGTCTTTCTAGGATTGGCTTATCTCACTTAGCATAACACCTACAGGAATTTCTTTTTAAAATTGAGCTGGGCATGGTAATCCCAGCACAGGAGGCTAAGGCAGGAGGATTGCCTGGAGTTACGTAGGAACTGAGGCCAGCCTGAGCTACATAGTGAGACCCTGTCTCAAGAAAAGAAAAGAAAAGAAAAGAAAAGAAAAGAAAAGAAAATAGTAAATTAACAGTCCTTGGTGTGTAGCTGGCACACTTTGTTCTTCTGTTGGTCTGTGGGTTCCTGGACTGCCTGTGCTGAGGAACCTCTGTCCCATTTTGCACCAGAGCTGTACCCTCTCCCCCTCTGCCGACAGTGCGCCAGGGCCCTGTGCCCACACACCATTTTCAGTTTGTTTGTTTAGTTTTATTTGGAGACAAGTCTCACTAAGTCACTTGGCCCCAAACTCTGGATCCTCCTGCTTCATCCTCTGCAGGAGCTGGACTCGCTGGCAGGGCCATTGGGCAGGGGGGGGGTTTTCTTTCTGACAGCAGCTCTGCTACAGGAAGGGCACGAGGTGCTGCCACACAGTGGGCTTGGTTCGGCTTGGCTCCCCCTTGGTGACGGCGGCGTGGGTGTGTTCCTGTGCTTCGTGGCCCCTTGCCTGTCTCCTGTGGCACCGGGTGGGTTCAGGTCTGTCACCTCTCAGCCGGGGCGCTGGCTGGCAGGTGGCGACTCGCGAGGGCAGCACTCTCTCCTCCGCCCACCGCTTGCAGGGTGACGCGCCATCATCACCAGGGCCCGAGGCTGGGACCAGGAGCGAGCTCAGGAGACCGGCCTTGGAGAAACACCACTAATGAGTGGGTGCGGAGGGCCGTGAGTCTGGGCGCTGCCCCCGGGTGTCCAGGAGGTGACTGTGCCCTTGTTTGTCTCCTCATTACTCTGCACAGCTCCGGCGCTTCTGGCTTCATTCTTCCCGCATGAGGAAGGCGCTTCTACCGCCGCGCGTCACATGATGTTTCGACCCGCAGTGGCCGTGCACGGCGGTGTCCCGCTGAGATCCTATCTCCTGGTGACCGAGTGGCCTCCTGAGTCTGTGTAACAGGCCTCCGGGTGTGGCCCTGACAAAATCTCCACCTGCTTGTGTATCAGCAGCGTCCCTGTCCTCTGAAGGCACGGTTGCCCTCTCTGTGGGCCAAAGCCTGTCCCTTTGGGACACGAAGGGAGATAATAAAGTCATTTCCTCAAAGGCCACCTCCGTCCCCATTGCTAACTGGCAGCGTGGATCCCACACAGGCGGAGGAGGGCAGAGGGCAGGTGCACCGTGAGCTTTGCTGGAATCTCGTGTGGGCGGTGGAGGGGCTGTCGTGGGGCTCACCCTGGGGACAGAGGCTCACTGGCAGCTCAGTGCCTTCCGTGACGGTGCCTTCCAGCTCCTGGCTGCTGGGACCCAAGTGCGAGGTTATCACTGCACGCCCCCATCTCTCCTGCTCTGAGTGCGGACTGGGTCAATTGTGTCCTGAACAAAGCCCATGTGCTGTTCCCTATGTGGAACAGCCAGTCATGGCGAATGCTTATATTTTAAGAAACGTAAAAGACCCCTTGCCACAAACTCCTTCCAAAGGCTGAGTGCCTCCCAACACATCTCGCTGTCCTGGGTTGATCGATGTCAACCGATTCCCAGGGCCGCACTCCCTGCGTCTCCTCTCTCTCTGACACTGCATGAGGCCCCCAGGTACGCCAGGCAGACCCTGATGTAAACCCGGCTCTGGGCAATGGCGCTGACTCTGGCTGGGGAGGGTCACTGGTAACAGGCGCAGAGCTGGGGGGCTGGAGGCTCTGCCACTCCTGCTCGACACAATAAAGCCTGTTAAAGAGAACAGGGACAGAAAGCCACGGCCCTCCCCGCCTGGCCTCTCTCCTGCCCTCCTTGCTGAGTCCCTTCCGTCTCTGCTGGCCTCCTCTTCTGCCTGCCTTGTTTTGTTTTGTTTTGAGACAGGGTCTCACTATATAGCCCAGGCTAGCTTCAAACTTGTGGTAATCCTCCTGCTTCAGCCTCCCGTGTGCTGGGATCACTGTTGTGCACTACCAACCTGACCCCTTCCCCTTTCCCTTCCCTAGCTCTACCCAGATCCCCTGAGAACCTGCCTCCCCAGTGAAGTGCATGTCCATGCCCACATACATGCATTTCAGCACAGGGATTCAGGAATTCATAGGCAGAGCTGCCTCCTGGACCTGCAGGGTCTGAAGTCCTGGGCTCTATGGAGTCAAACATCAGTACGACTTTGGGAGTGTTTCATCTGTGACTTCTTAGCTCTCCAGGGGAGCAGGCCCTTTCAGCTTAGGCCTGAGGTTCAGACCTGCTGGAAAGCTCAGCTTCCTCTTAGACTGGAATACAGATGTGAGGGCAGGAGGCAGTGCAGCCATTTTAGATATTAAAAGGCAGCTGTGGGGTACCAGGGTGACTAGGCAGGCAGGGTCTTGTTCCCAGTACAGTTGAGCTGTGATTCCACCTCCAGGTGGGAAATGAACCACCATGTGGTTTAACTATGGCCATGTTTGGCTTACCTGTTTATGGTGGCCTAACCTGCATCCCAGCAGCCCCTCCTGGTACCACAGCACACCCACTTGGTGAAGGGGCTCCACCCCCTCCTGGGCCATCCCTGTGCCCTCCTCCCCTGGCAACCCTGCCCTGTCCTATGCCCAAACAGCCCATCCCCAGCTTCAATGTCCTGCTGTCCCTGGTCAGATCACACCTAACACTCTTCCCGCCTCATGGCCCATGTGTGCCCTGCTTCCTGGCCAGGCTATCTCATGCTGGCCTTGCCCTGGATCGGGACTATGGGCCAGCCCGAGTCCCCTGGGAATGCCTTTTGTTGAATGGATGCTGGGGATTCATGATGACCACTCAGGACAGTGTGGGCAGGGGGCTCTGTGTGGCCAGTGACCGAGGGTGAGCACAGCGGAGGCTCAGAGAGGGCCAGAAGCCCTGCAGGGCAGTTCCAGAGAGGTGGGCTTCAGTTTAACCAGAAGCGAGCCTTTAAGAAATGGAGCTTCCTTTCTTTCCTTCCCGCCGAGAACTGACCAGAACCTTTGCTCTGAGCCTTTCTAGTTTTCATTTTGAGACAAAGAAGGTATAGCTAAGGTATGAAGTTGTCCAGGCAGGGCTTGAACTTTTGATCCTCCTGCTTTAGCCTCCTAGAGGGCTGGGATGACAGGTTTGTGCTGTCACACCTGACTAGTGCTTTATCTTTGTATTTTAAAATAATTGTCCTAATTACCTACTAGATGCAATTCAAGAGGGCAAGTTTATTTCCATGTAACATAAAAAGAACACAGTATTTATTACAAAAAAACTCTCATTCATTTTGTAGCAATTTTGTGCATATTCTTCTAACCTTTTTCTCTGTGCATTTATATATAGTTGTTTGGTTTTTGAGACAGCATCTCCCTATCTAGCCAAGCTGGTGATCTTCCTGCCTCAGCCTCCAGGTGCTGGTGTCACAGGATTGCCCCATCATGCCCGCTTTCTGCCCTACTTTTACGGCCATCTTCTCCACCAGGATCCAGTGCCTGCCCTTCAAATGCACTGCACTCCGATCTGTGCCCAAGGACACCGTGGGACTTCCCCTGCTCCAGGTGCCCCAGAGGTGGCTACCCTTTCCTCACAGCAGGTGTGTGTCACACACTCAAGCAGGGGAGTGCAAATAATGCACAACCTGTAGACTGGGGCTCACCTCCTGGCTCTGCCGCTTGGTGTAGGACTCTGTGATATCAGTTAGCTGGCCTGGGCTCAGTTTCCTTGTTTGTGAAACAGGTGATTCCTCATAGGGCTCTTTAATGGATCAGTAGCTCTTAACTGTGCATGTGTGTATATGTGCATGCGTGTGTGTGTGTGTGTGTGTGTGCACGTGCGCGCGCTTGTGCACGCAAGCACATGTGATCTCCACAGGGGACATCTGCCAATAACTTGGGGTAGGAGATGCAAGCAGCATCTAGAAGTAGAAGCCAGAGATGCAGCCAAGCTCCCCCAAACAAAGAAGCACCCAGGCATGATGGCACTGACCTGTAATCCTGGCACTCAGAGGCTGAGGTAGGAAGACTGCTATGAGTTTGAGGCCAGCCTGGGCTACATAATGCATGCTCCCAATGCTCCCAAACGCCTCGGGTGAGGTGGAGAGTCCTGGTATAAAGATGGGATGAGGTCCCTGGGGGTCTCCATCCCGCAGATACTTCGTGAACGCCTGTCCCTACCTGTACCCAAGCCCTTGCTGTGTGGTGCACAGCTTGCAGGCCAGGGCCTGGCCCAGAGCAGACAGAGTGGCAGAGTGGCAGGACCGGGGGAAGGGAGGAGGGCGGGACAGGGCATTGGTCAGTCAGCAGGATGCCCAGGTGGGAAGGAGCAGAAGTCGATGCCTGCTGGGAGGCGCAGGGAGGGACGGTGGGAACAGCTCTTGGAGGGGACGCTGGGGAGAGTAGATGGGGGAGTCTGGGCAGCGGGGCTCAGTCCCACACCTGCCTGGCCGTGCTGTGTGGTCCAGGCCCTGAGTCACTGGCAGGAGCAGTGTGCATGATTCAGGCTGCAGGGCCTGACTGTGCCAGGCCACCCGAATGACTGTGTCCCTAATGACACCGCACATTTTTATGTCCCCTTTCATTGCAGGTCTCCAAGCCCAGGCAAACACTAATTAAGGCTCTGGAGCTCTGGGAGGCACCGTGTGTCAACAGCGCTCTCCACGTACCTGGGAGGGAGGGGAAACTGAGCCAGGCTTGGAGGGAGCCTTGGGCCCCAAGCAGCCCATGTCCTGTTGAGCAGAAGCTGGGCTCCATCTAGGATTCCTGTCAACTTTTCCCAGGCCCCTCTGGGTGACACCATGAACAGAAGTGTGATTTTTTTTTTTTTTTTTTGCGGTACTGGGGCTCGAACTCAGGACCCTGCTCTTGCTAGGCAAGCGCTTATTCCACTGAGCTATATCCCCAGCCCCTGTTTTTGTTGTTTTGAGACAGGGGCTCAATATGTAGCCCATGCTGGCCTCAAACTCTCAGGGATCCTCCTGCCTCAGCCTCCCATATACTGAGATTACAGGTGTGGACCAGCATACCTGGCTCGGAAGTGGTATCTTGGTCCCTCTTCTAGGTATAGAGGACAGTGGCAGACAGGGGCAGTTACAGAGCAGGACACAAGGGAACCCCTTAACTGCTGTCCCCAGCTTGGAGACCTGTGGGTGTCAACATCCCAGAGGGGCAAAAAACGAATTCAGTGGGGAAGAGATGACAGAGAGAAATGGAAATACTGTTTCTGAGGGACCCTGCAGGGATAATTATTTTTTTAACTTTTTCTTTCTTTCCTTCCTTCCTTCCTTAAATTCACACTATTTATTTTTAAACTTTTTTTTTTTTTTTGGCGGTACTGGGGATCGAACTCAGGACCCTGCGCTTGCTAGGCAGGCGCTTATTCCACTGAGCTATATCCCCAGTCCTTTTAAACATTTTTATTAGTCCATGTTTGCAATCCTAGTGATTTGACCCCTGTGAGGAGCCAGGCCGGGACACATCCGCACTCCTCCTTCCCCTGCGCCTCCATCCCGGACCTATCCCACTTGGGGGAGACCTGCCCCCTCCTCCCTGGGACCTATTTTTACCTTGTGCTCGGATTACACTTTGGGGCTCCCACGCAGGAGAAACCCGTGCTACTGAAGCGCCTGCCTCTACTTTATTTCCCTTAAGACCACGGTCTTGGCAGCGCCCAGGGCTCGTTTTGGCTGTTCCTTGGGAAGGCAGGTCAGTGCTTTTATCCAACATGTTACCAACAGGTGAACTGGGCTAAGCCCGTATGCCCCTTGTTTGACTTTTACTAAGTTTCTGTAAATTTGAAGCTATGTCCTTGAAAAAAAGTTTAAAATTAAAAAAGGGAGGGAGGTGGACAGACAGCTCGGAGGCCCAGCGGGGGTCTGGGTCCTGGCGCCAGCCCGCGGGTCTGGGGGCCCAGGCAGGACCGGGTGCGGAAGGCGGCTCCCAGGACCGCGTGCCGAGGCGGGGACACCCGAGCGGAGGTGGAGACGCCCCTCCCCGTCCTCCCCGGGGGGCATCGCGCCCCGCCCCGCCCCGCCCCGACTCCGGCTTAAAAGCGGGGCGCCCGGGGCCGCCGCACTCATGCTGCAGCCGTGAGCCCCACACGGCTCCCTCGAGATCGCGACCGCGGCGTGGGCGCCGAGCTCTGGTGAGTGGCGTCGCCGGGTGGGGAGGAGCCCGGGTCGCCTCCGGGGGGCGGGGATACCGGGCTGGGGATGGGGCAGGAGGCGCCCCCATCCCCCTGAAGATCCTGCCCCTCCCGTACCCCAAGTCCTTACCGTGGGTGATGAGGGCCTGGAGCTGGACGCTTTGGGTGCCCTGCTGGGTGGACGCAGCCTGTGTTGCCACCCAGTCCCCTCTGTCACCCCTCTGGATGCTGTGCCCACTGGGATGGGGGTCTCTCCCTCAGCCCATCTGAACCTGAGTCCCCTTTCCATGCATGGACTGCGGTGGCCCCAGGTCCTGCCCTTAGTCTGGGTCTGTCCCAACCCAGGAGACCTTTGTCCACAGGGACCCCAGGAGGGTTCCGAGTGGCCCTCTCAGACTAAAGTGTGACTTCCAAAGAGGTTCAGGCTCCAGTGTGGGTTTTGACCCAGATAACGCGGTTCTGACTCTGGGTGGCTTAGCTGACCCTGTCTGGTGGCCCTGGGCCTGGGTGTCTGGGGCGGGTGGCCTTGTGCTGATGGTGGGGATGGCGCTGCTGGGCAGTCCTTTCCCTCTGGATGCTGCACTCCGTCACCAGGACCTGCTGCTCCCTGCGAGGACCAATGTCACCTGCCCCTTCCGGTTCCTAGTTATCTGGGGTCGCTCTCAGCCTGTAACTGACGTCCGTCCCAGGATGGCTGGTGTGTCCTCCACTCTGCAGCCTCTGCACATCTGGGGCAAATTCAAGGCCAGACGGCCCAATTTGCCTGTGGTCCTGAGTCAGCCAGGCTGGCTTGGCAGGGATGGTGCTGGGGTGGGCCAAGCCACGGGGTTGGGCCAGGAGGGCTCTGTGTGGACCCCACAGAGGCCCCGGAAGCTTCTTCCCAAGGCCAGGGATGCTATTAGTCCTGCTCTGGAAAGGAGAGTGCTGCGGTTGCAGGGAGAAGTCAGTCGAGATGTGGAGAAATAGGGATGGGTGAGAATCTGCAGGAGCGCTGGTAGGCTGGGATTGCAGTTCCCCTCCCCAGATCCTGACCACCACTGGATAGGACAGCAGCCGGGCTCCAGGGCCTCGCTCGGCTTTGGGGTGTAGGCTTGGGAAACTACCGCCAACGTGCTTTGAATAGGGAGAGATCTGGTTCTAGTGGTGCTGGGCTGCTGGGTGCTGCTGAGAAAGGGCTATGTTCTCAGATCCTAGCTTCTTTCAGGAAAGCCTGGGAGCTGGGCCTGGTGGTGCACTGCTACAATTCCAGCACTTGGGAGGCTGAAGCAGTAGTATCGCTGTGAGTTCGAGGCCAGCTTGGACTATATAGTGAGTTCAGGGCCAGCCTGGGCTGCATAGTGAGACCCTTTCTCAACCCCCCTCTGAAACATAAAAGCCCTGGGAAACTCTCCCTGTTGAGCTACCTCTCTTGCCAAGCTAATTACAGCCCTGCTCTGGCCTCTACAGGAAGCCACACTGAACCTCCCCCATCCCCAGAGGGAGGATCCCCACAGAGAGACTGGGAAGGATTTGCTTTTCTCACTCACTTTCTTTTTTAGAACAGTGACCACTTTGGCTTTGCAGGGCCATGAGTGTTGGGAGTCAGATATGGACCAAGGTGCAGGGTGAAGGTGTGGACCGTCTTGTCCTGGGGCCTTGACCAGTTTGAATGGTTGCTTCTGTCCCTTCCCACCTTCTCCAGGCTTCTAGGGTGAACTGGGACCAACACCCCCCACACACCAGCAGCTTAGGGGAGAAGTACCCCAAACTACACAGCCCCAGAAGTGCAGAGGGGCGAGGCATGGACAAGTGGCGGTTGGGTTGGATATGAGTCCTGGGTAGTGTAAAGTGGAGGGGACAGCTGTGCGTGGTGGTGCACACTCGTAATCCCAGCACCTGGGAGGCTGAGGCAGGATGGTTGGCCAGAGTTCAAGGCCAGCCTAGGCTACATCGTGAGACCCTGTCTCAAAAATCAACAAACAAAAAAAGAGGGAACAAGCCACCCATTTCCCTTCAGCACAGGCAGAGGGCAGTGGACAAATCCTGCAGCGTTGTGGTGAGGTTCAGGGGTTCACCATACTCTGCAGTTAGGTCCCCTGAGAAGTGTTAGGAGTGTTCAACTGGCTGGGCAAGTCTTCTCCATTTTTCCATCTACAAAATGATGAGATGGTTTGACCAGGTCTCAAAAGGCTCTGGGTTCTTTCTTGGTTTTGTTTTGTTTTGTTTTGAGACAGGGTCTTGGTATGTAGCCCAAGCTGGCCTTGAACTCTCAGTGATCCTCCTGCCTCAGCCTCCCAAGTGCTGGGATGACAGATGAACACTGTCATACCAGGCTCATGTAGTAACTCATTAAATGCTCTCAGCAGCAAAGTGGTGAGGTCTGGTCTAGCGAGGAGGCTTTCTTGGCTGTTCCTGTGTGTTGCTATGGATGGAGGGGCAGGGTTAGCAGGTCCAGACACACTGCAGTCTGAGCTCCAGGTAGGGGTTCCAGATGGCAACCTCAGGCCCTTTGCCCAAGGTGCATGGGCTGGCACCCACAGCCTGGCCAGGGTCCAGCTCACTCTCTGTGAGGCTATATTTAGGAGGCCAGGGGGAGCGATGCCCTTAGTTTCCCCAAGTGACCTGCTGAACCAAGACCATCTCAAGTCCTTGGTCCTCTGGAATAGCTCTTGGCTGTGTGAATTCCTGGTTCTGGTGGGACTGCCCTGCCAGGAAACTTAAAACAAAATGATCCTGGAGACATGGTTGCAGAGCTGGACATGGTGGTGCACACCAGTCATCCCAGCACTAAGAGGCTGAGGCAGGAGAATCTCTGGGAGTTCGAGGCCAGCTTGGGCTACACAGTGGGTTTAAGGCCAGCCTGAAGTACATAGCGAGACTCTGTCTCAAAGAAACAAACAAAAAACAGAGAAGGATTCTGCTGGGAAACTCAAGGCCTGTGGACAATGTTAAATTTTAGCCGAGAGAGAGGTGCAACTCACACCCAGCACAGCCCGGGCTTGCGGGCTAAGTATGTGTTCTCTGCTGAGTCACAGGATGTTTCTGTTGAGAGACGGGAGGCCACTTTGCCCTGCTTCAGAGGCTTGCGTCCCTGGGGTGGGGCTGCATCCTGAGCAGGTGAGCTGGCCGTCTGTCCTCTGTCTGTCTGCCCAGGTCGCTGACCTCACAGGCCAGTGATGGACGCCAGTGCTCCCCCTGCCTGGGGCTGGACAGGGTCAGCCCGAGTCCCTGCTGGGACTGAGGAGGCACCCTCGGCCCGGGGGCAGGGTGTAATTATGCAGCTTTGTGGTCCTTTAACTGCTGAAGTCACAGCGTGGGCTATTAGGACACTGTGTGCCAGGGCCACAGACCTGCTTGGGTCTCCTTTGTCCCTCGAGGGCCTGCACTGGGCGGAGGGGGCTCCGTGGTGGGTGTTGGCCAGGCAGGGCTGGGAGGCAGGAAGCGTCGTCCCTTCTTGTGCCGGGGGGGAGGGCCCCAGAGACAGTGCAGGTTCTCGGGATGTTTGTCACTGAGTGTGGTCCTTCCCAGGCCGTGACAGTCTGTCCCTGTAGGGAGTGACGGCTCCGTTCCCTTGGCATGGCTCTTCCCAGGACTGGCTCCGGGCCTCATCCCCAGCTGGGGGCCCTGGGGGACCCTCTGCCTGCCCTCTCGTTTGCATTACGGAGTGGAGTTCTCAGGTGCTGGGCTCCGACAGCATCTTCAGAGCCTGCTGGGCAGAAGGGTATATATTACAAATAAATGAGCTGGAGCTGGGTGTGTGCCCGCCATCCTAGCACCTGGGAGGCTGAGGCAGGAGGACTGAAAGTTGGAACTCACCCTGGATGACTTAGCAACCTAGCAAGATCTCGTCTTAAAAAATGAAACATAGCTGCGGCCTCGGCTCAGTGCAGAGGCCCTGGGTGCAATCCCCAGTACCAAAAAGAGAGAAAAGAATTCCAGTTTGCCAGTGGCCTTCTTTGAAGCACATAGTAGAAGTGAGCACAGCCCTCCAGCTGTGGCCTGACCCGGCGGCCTGGCCTGAGAGCAGCAACCCTTTCTGCGCTCGTTCCTTCTGTCAATTCAGCCCCGCTCCCAGGAGTTTTGTGGGCAGACCCCTTTTTCGTTGTTACTGTAAAACAAAACAGAAACAGGCCCAAAGCCCCAGACCTTCCTCTGGATGGGGGGGCCACTTTTCTTTCTCTTTTTCTCTCTTTCTCTTTCTTTCCAGCAGGGTCTCACTAGTCCAGGCTGGCTGTAATCCCCCTGCCTCAGCCTCCTGAGAGCCGGATTACTGGCCCCGCACCGCCATGCCTTGCTAAGCCACTTTTTCTGTGGCCCCTGTTTAAGCCGTTTTCTGCTCTCGATTTCGGGTGCTGATATTTGGCTGCACATGTTCCCTCGTCTCGATGTGTCCACAGCTTCTTGTGCCTAGATTGTGGGCCACTCTCTCTCTCTCTCTCTCTTTCTTTTTCTCTCTCTCTTTTTGGGACAGTGTTTCACTGTGTAGCCCAGGCTGTCTTTGAACTCACTATATAGCCCAGGCTGGCCTTGAGGTGATCCTTCTTGCCTCAGCCTCCTGAGCGCGGGGATCATAGTGTGTGCTACACCCCACCCCAGCCCCATTCCTTTGCCAAGTCCTGGATGAAAGATTGACAAGGCTGAGGTGTGGGCGGCTTCAAAGGAGCGAAAAGCTGAGGCCTCCGAGGTGCCTGGGGCTGAGGCTGGCTGTGAGGCCGGGTTGTTTGCAGTTAGGGGCTCGCGCTCCAGCTTGGGGTGGGGTAGGGGGACAAGCCCTCCCCACCTGGTCCAGAACTTGGCCCTCTGACTCAGGGTTCTGCCCATCAAAGAGACTGCTTGATGCCCCAGAGCTCATCCTGGAGTCCAGGGACCCAGCTGTGAGATCTGAGCCTCAGCTTCCCTGGCCCCTGCAGCCCTATAAAATGATGAGAAGCGGCCATGTCTTAGCCTGCAGGAGGGAACCCTGGGCCCCTATGAACTCAGGGCCTTACACTGTGTGGGGAATCCCGATCCCTGCACCAGCTGGGCAGGGCAGGCAGCACCCCATGTTCTTCCTGAGCCCCAGCAGGGTCCAGGACCAGCCTGACAGGGGCATCTGTGGCTGGGCCCCTTGCTGCGCCCTCCTCTCTCTCCTTTGCTGCCCACAACAGCCTGGGCATGGGAGAGGTCAGCATTCTCCCCTAGCTGACCAGGAAGCTCAGAAGCCTCAGTCTCATTCAGGGTCAAACAGTAGCACTAGCTGGGTGTGGGTGGCACTTGCCTGGAATACCAGTACTTGGGAGGCTGAGACAGGAGGATCTCCATGAGTTCCAGGCCAGCCTGGGCCACAGAGTGAGTTCAAGGCCATAGTGTAGATGTTAGCCCTTTGCCAGCTGTGTGCTTGCAACCAAACACAGTGAAGCCCACACAGAAATGTGGGCGAAAGGATGGGACTGGTGGGTGGCACCAGTGGGCCAGGTGGCAAAAGGCCAGGCAGAGAGTGAAGAGCTGCTTCCCCAAGGTTGGTGTGCACTTTGCTGTGGGGTCCTCACAAGGCTGCGAGTGTCACAGAGGTGGATGCAATCTGCCCAGCTTCCGGGAGTGCGGGGCTGGAAGACAGTGCCTGCTGGGGGCACAGTGAATGTGCCTGGGGCTGGTGTGGTGGCTGCATCAGTGCTGGGGGTCAGAGCCACATCCCAGAGGCCATCACACTTGAGCTGGACCAGGAGCCGGGGAGAACCTAGGGGAGCACGAGGAGCCTGTGGGGGGCAGCAGCTGCCTGGGCAGTGAGAGCACAGAGGGAGTGCTGCATAGGGTGTGCAACCAAGGGGCTCCAAGCCGAGCCCCTGTGGAAACTGATGGTTGATGTTGGTTTCAAAGTAGCCACGGGATGCCAGGCGTGATGGCACATCGCTGTGATCCCAGCACTCAGGAGGCTGAGGCAGGCGGATTGTTGTGAGTTCGAGGCCAGCCTGGGTGACAAAGTGAACTTAAGGTCAGCCTGAATTGCATAGTGAGACCCTGTCTCAAAACCAACAAACGAACAAAAACCCAAACCCAAACACAACCTGGTAGCCCCGGTGTCGGTTGTCTGCCCCAGCTAACCCAAGCTCTGTCCCTCCCCAGGCCATGCCGCTCAAACACGCCCTCCTCCTGCTGCTGGGCTGCCAGGCCTGGGCCACTGCCTTGGCCTTCTACGGCTGCCCCAGCGAGTGCACCTGCTCCCGGGCCTCGCAGGTGGAGTGCACAGGTGCGCGCATCGTGGTGGTGCCCACGCCCCTGCCCTGGAACGCCATGAGCCTGCAGATCCTCAACACGCACATCACCGAGCTCAACGAGCTCCCGTTCCTCAACACCTCAGCCCTCATCGCTCTGCGCATTGAGAAGAACGAGCTGTCCAACATCCTGCCGGGGACCTTCCGCAACCTGGGCTCGCTGCGGTACCTCAGCCTGGCCAACAACAAGCTACAGGTCCTGCCCATTGGCCTCTTCCAGGGCCTGGACAACCTGGAGTCACTGCTCCTGTCCAGCAACCAGCTGGTGCAGATCCAGCCGGCCCACTTCTCACAGTTCAGCAACCTCAAGGAGCTGCAGCTGCACGGCAACCACCTGGAGTACATCCCGGATGGCGTCTTCGACCACCTGGTGGGGCTCACCAAGCTCAACCTGGGCAAGAACAGCCTCACCCACCTCTCTCCACGCATCTTCCAGCACCTGGGCAACCTGCAGGTGCTGCGGCTGTACGAGAACAGGCTGGCGGACATCCCCATGGGCACCTTCGACGGGCTGGGCAGCCTGCAGGAGCTGGCCTTGCAGCAGAATCAGATTGGTGCGCTGTCCCCTGGACTTTTCCACAATAATCGCAACCTGCAGAGGCTCTACCTGTCTAACAACCAGATTTCCCAGCTGCCGCCGGGCATCTTCATGCAGCTGCCCCAGCTCAACCGGCTCACGCTCTTCGGCAATGCTCTCAAGGAGCTATCCCCGGGTGTCTTCGGGCCCATGCACAACCTTCGCGAGCTCTGGATCTATGACAACCACATCACCTCCCTGGCCGACAACGTCTTCAGCAACCTGCACCACCTGCAAGTGCTGATCCTCAGCCGCAACCAGATCACCTTCATCTCCCCCGGCGCCTTCAACGGGCTGGCGGAGCTCCGTGAGCTCTCCCTGCACACCAATGCGCTGCAGGACCTGGACGGGAGTGTGTTCCACGCACTGACCAATCTGCAGAACATCTCCCTGCAGAACAACCGCCTCCGTCAGCTGCCGGGCAACCTCTTTGCCCACGTCAATGGGCTCATGACCATCCAGCTGCAGAACAACCAGCTGGAGAACTTGCCGCTGGGCATCTTTGATCACCTGGGCAACCTGTGCGAGCTGCGGCTCTACGACAACCCCTGGAGATGCGACGCTGACATCCTGCCGCTCCGCAACTGGCTCCTGCTCAACAGGGCCCGGCTGGGGACGGACACCCTCCCAGTGTGCTTCAGCCCTGCCAACGTCCGGGGCCAGTCCCTCATCATAATCAATGTCAACGTTGCGGTCCCCAGTGTCCAGGTCCCGCCTGCCCCTGAGGTGCCCACTTACCCCGAAACGCCTGGGTACCCGGACACGCCCAGCTCCCCCGACATCACCTCCGTGTCCACTACCACGGAGATCACCAGCTCCACGGAGGACTTCACCGACCTGACCACCATCGGGGGCTCCGACACCCGGGACACGGACGGCGGGGCCCAGAGCGGCCTGGCCATCGCCGCCATTGTGATCGGCATTGCTGCGCTGGCCTGCTCCCTTGCTGCCTGCATCTACTGCTGCTGCTGTAAGAAGAGGAGCCAGACGGTCATGATGCAGATGAAGGCCCCCAATGAGTGCTAGGGAGGCGGGCGGAGCCGGCCTGGGCAGGGGTACTGCGGGACGCCGGAGTGTGACTGTTCTGCCTGCAGCCCTGGGCCACGCAGCAGCCAGGTTCTGTAGAGAGGCGGGTCTGGCAGGACCTTGTTCCTCGGCGATACCTACCGGGCCATCGGGAAACCTGGGGGAGCCCCAGATCATGTGCTTGGTCCCCGCAGTCTCTCTAAGAACAGCTGTCCCCACCCCAGCCCACTCGCTGGCGTGGCATGGTTCTCGGGGGCCAGCCCTCTCCTCCAGGTCCCGAAGTCCTCATCCTGCTTGTGCCTCTCTCTCCCTGTGCGCTGGCTTGACGCTGCCCCTCAGATGAAAACCTCCCCTTTGATTTTCTGCTTCTGAAGGCAGAGTGAGCTCTCTCTCTAGGAGGCTGAAAGCCAGGCTGTGGTTTCTTCCTTCTGTGCTGGGCAGCGCTCCGGCTCCACTGCAGGGGTCCCCACCACCGGCCTCCTGCACAGTGCTGTCCTTGTCTTCCTGGTGATTGTCGCCAGGAGGAGGAGGAGAGGCACCAGCAAGACAGTTCACCTTGTAGAGAATGTCCAAACTGGAAACTGTTAGCCTTTCTGGAATAAAATTGTGTAGTGTTTCTGACTTCTGAAAACGTGAAAGCAGCCGATGGGTCCTGGATGGAGAGGGGAACTCAGTGTCCTGGCATTCTCCACCCACCTGAGGGCTTCCCTTCTGAGTTGGTGTTGGAGTTAATATTCACACCTAGGACAGGATGTGACTGTGAACAGCTGGACGGGTCCCACAAGCTGAGCACATCATGTAACCGACATCAGACCAAGAAATAGAACATCGTCGGGTATGGTGGTGCATGCCCAGAATCCCAGCTCTTGGGAGCCTGAGGCAGGAGGATCACCATGAGTTCAAGGCCAGCCTGGGCTTTTGTGAGTTCAAGGCCAGCCTGAACTGCATAGTGAAATTGTCTCCAAAACAAAACACACGCGTGCGCACACACGCACACACACACACACACACACACACACACACACACAATCCTGGGTCCCTGGATTTCACCAGTGTGCTGGCCATCTGGTGGCAGTGCTATTAGCAGGGACCAGGTTTTGTCATCCAGTCTCACACCAGTCCCTGTGAAAGCCCAGTGGCCAGGGCAGAGGAGAAGCTGTGGGTGTGGACAAGACCGAGGGTCCGGCCAGCACAGGTGATCCTATGAAACCCTGAGAGGGCCCTGAGATCATACTGTGTCTGGGAAGCTGTGCACCCAACAGCCCCTTCCTGGCACCCAACCGCCACTCCTCGGGTGCCCCTCTGCCCGGCCTTTTATGGGCACGATGCGCCTGTGTCTGTTTGCAATTTTCATCTCCACTTGGGGGAAGCGAAATAGCTCACAGATGAGATCTTCTCACTGAGCATCCAAATCTAATGGGAAGCAGGAGTCCCGCTAAAGCCACGGTAAGGTTCTCCATGAACATGAGTCAGCAGCAGCTAAACCTCAGTGTTTCCACAGACAGCAGCCGTAGTGTTCGTGGATGGGTCCACAGGAGCTCCTCCTGCCTGAGGTTTGGGTATGCGTCGTGGGGTCCAGGGCGTCTTCTCCTTTGAGTTATAGTCACATGGATACTGCCCTTCCTGCTACACGTGTTCATACATGTTAAAGACCGTATGCTGGCCGGGTGCTGTGGCTCATAATCCCAGCTACTCAGGAGGCAGAGGCAGGAGGATCCCAAATTTGAGGCTAGCCTAGGCCACTTAAGGAAGCCATGTCTGGGGATGTAGCTCAGTGGTAGAGTGTGTTCATTGGATCAGTCCTTGCATTCAGTCTGTAGTCCTGGAGAGCAACATTATGCTTTAGGCAAGGCGTGTCTTTCTCTGGACAGCTGTGGTTCAGAAGTAAAAACTGTGGTGTCAGAGAATTTTATGTTTCTGTGTTACCCAGGAAAGAACTTCAGCTGAGCACAGGGCTTTGGAAACCCAGTGGGCTTTCCCCCTCCCCCACTTTGGTATTGGAACTTTTTTTTTTTTTTTTTTTATTGCAGTACTGGGGATTGAACTCAGGACCTTGTGCTTGCTAGGCAGGTACTTATTCCACTGAGCTATATCCCCAGCCCCGGTATTGGAACTTTAACTGAGCTACATCCATCCCTTAATGTTGAGACAGGGTCTTGCTAAATTGTTAAACTGCTGAGGCTGGGTTTGAACTTGGGATCCTCCTGCCTCAGCCTCCCAGAGTGCTGGGATTATAGGGACATTCTATCACACCTGGATCCCTAAGGGGCTTTTATTAGTATTAGTATTAGTTCGCTCTGTTCTACAAAATGAGTAAGAAGTCCCCGAGCTGCAGGGGGAACAGACCTCCCCTCTCATGCCTGAGACTGCCGGTCCAGGGAGGAGTGTTTATAAGAACCAGTGTACACTTGGCAGGTTTCTACTTCCTGTCTCAGGGACTCTGATGTCACTCAGGAGATACTGTGGCCCCAAGGCACACCTGCGTCTGCAAAGTGTTTGCCAAACAGCTGTAGCAGCCGGAAGTCATGTGCCACAGCTGCCAGGCCCAAAGGAACTGAGCCCCAGCTCAGGCAGCAGCCTGGGTGTGGCGACAGCCTGCTCTCCAGATGGATGGAAGTGTGGGGCACCATGTCCTGCAGGCCAGCACTGCAGCACCTCGCTGCCCAGGCATGAGTGGCCAGGATGGAAGAGGTGGGGGCCGGTGCCCAGAGTCCCTGACGGTCTCGACAGGAAGTTGGAGTGTCTGCATCTGCCATGACACTGTAGTGCCATCCTTGCTGGCCTGAGGCTGACCTGGGGGCAGCTGTCTTGCCCCAGACAGGTGTGGGCAGGGACCTTTCTGGGAGCCTTTAGACCTCACCTGGCCCTGCCAGTGAGCTGTCAAATGTTCCTTTGGGCCTGCCCTCCCTGGGTGTGTTGTTGGTCAGTCCCTGGGGACAAGCCAGGAGTCCCCCTTCCTATGGGGGACTGTGTGTGTATTCAGCTACTGGGGGAGGAATGATATGCTGCCCAGTTCCTGGGAGCTGAGTAGGGGACAGCAGGCCCCTTCCTCCTGTGCCCAAGGCTTCTAGGCCCACTTGCTGGTCACCAGCAGTCTTTGTGTGCCATGGAGGCTGGGATCAAGGTCAGAGGAAAGGGAATAAAAGACAACTAGAACCACTAGTTGTTTGGTTTTGTTTTGTTTTTGAGACAGCCATGTAGCCCAGGCTGGCCTAGAACTGGAGATGACCCTCTTGCCTCAGCCTCCTGAATGCTGGGATTCCAGGTATCCAGCACCACACCTGGCTAAAGCCTGTATTTTAAGAAGCACTCACTTCCATAGTGCCCTCAAAGCTCTTGATGAACCCTGCTGTGAACCCTCTGGATAACCCTGATGTGAGAACCACCCTTACCCCTTGAGGTGTGGCCTAAGACTGCTTGCTTCCTATTGTGCACATTTTAAAATCTGCAGTGAGTTTATGTCTCTCTCCAACCTTTGTAAAAGATCTCTGGGCCATCCGGGGCTGTTGGAAAGTGGGTGTTACCTTTCGGGATCCTATAGTCTCAGTGACTGGGGCCTCACCCAGTCCACTGGGGCCACAGGCTTTGTAAACACCGGGAAGGGTCTGGAGAAAGGAAACGGCCCCTCTCCTGGGATTGCTGGCTGTGTGTATCCCATTTCTCCTCGTGGGGCACAGAGGCACAACCGAGTTCTTAGAACTCTTCCCAGACAGCCAGGCCATTCCCAACAGCACTCAGGAAGCTGAGGCAGGAGAACTGCAGCAAGTTTGCGGCCAACCTGGGCCACCTAGTGAGTTCAAGGCCAGCCTGGACTACACAGGGAAAGCCTGTCTCAAACAAGCAGACACTGAAGACGGTGGGTGGCGCTGCTTCTGTGTGAAACCTCTTCCGTTCTATCTCATCCCTCGTCTCCCCAGTGCAAGCTCTGCTGGGCAGGACGGGATCTGCTTCTTGCTTGTGACCTGCTTGGTGCCAGAATCCTCAATAAATGGTCAACCCAGGAGCACGTGTTCTCTGTGGGTGCTGAGGGGGCTCAAGCCTGTCTTCTGCACCCGTCGTCACTCTCATCCAGCGGGACCTGGATGGGTCGCATAGACAGTGACCCTGGAAAGTGAGTTGAGTGGGAAAGGGGTGTGGCGTATGATGTTCCTGGGGCCAGCAATGTGAGAAGAGAGTTAAGAAGAGGGTGGCGAGGTTCCCCAGGGCAGAGCACTTGCCTGGCCTGTGTGAGGCCCTGGGTTTGGTCACTAGTTCTGTTAAAAAGAAAAAACACAAAATACCCTTTTCATGAGCTGTGGCTCATGAAAAGGATCACCACGAGTTTGAGGCCAGCTTGGACTGTAGCGTGAGACCCTGCCACACACAAACACACACACACACACACACACACAAAGAGAAAATAAAAGAACAATAAAACAAAAGCTATCAGACTACTTGGAATGGTAGTGCTGTCCCTGGCATGACCTAAGTTTTTAATCTCGGTTGTCCCTGAGTGTTGCTCACCTCGCATCTCACACTCACTAACACTCACACACACTCATTCCACACTCTTCACTCTGCTGGTTGGAAACCTCCAGAGATGGGTGCATCCCTACCTCCCGAAGGGGCTGCCTTCCTCCCCAGGAGCCATTAGTGAACGTCCCACTTTATACTGGGGCACGCTCACTTCCTAGAACTCTGTGAATTCAGACAAGCTTTAGAAAGCTAAGTGAACCAATCAGCAGACAGAACCCAGAGCCATGCCCCTCTTAGGGTTTCTCTCTCGTTGGGGGACCTGGGGAGGTGCCTGGGGCTGCTGCTGTGCCTGGGGAGACCCCAGGCACACACTGTTCACAACAAGTGGGGTGAGTGGGACTCCTGGGCCCAGCCTCCCTCAGCACAGCGGGGGACATTCTAGGCTGACTCCAGGCCCGACTGTGCTACATCTGTGACCCTTTGTGGGATTTGGCCCCTGGCATCTGTCTGTGGGGTCATTTGGTAATCTTCAGACCTTGCCCCGTGACCTTGGTGACATTCCGGGAACACTCGAGCCATGTCAGGGGAGGAACCACTGCCTGGAACTTTGATCAGGGCCAGGGTGTCTTCCACTGACAACAGCCACCCTGGACGCCCCTCTATTCCCAGGAGAAGCAGGTCGCTATCCCCACCGGCTCAGCCCTCACGGTAGGACTCCTGGTCACTCTAGGTCTGGGGCTCCCCCACGGGGGGCAGGAGGGGCCCTGCTGCTGTTCCAGCTTCAGGGAGTCCCCAGGCACAGAGCTGCAATGGGTCCTCTCCCCTGGGAGTGAAGCCCTGGACAGGCAGTGCTCTTCAGGGGCTGGGCTGGGGGTGGAGGAAGGCTGGGGGCACCGAATGAGTACCCTGGTTCCCTGAGGGACGGGCAGGTGACTCGGTGTCCCAGTGCTCACTGGCGGGAGGCCTGAAGCTGGGGTCGTGGGAGCCTCCAGCACAGCCTTCAGTTCAGCACACCAGAGCCAGATGTGCAGTAGAGCTGGAGACGCAAATGTAGCTGGACCCTGTGCCCAGGGCTCAGTGTGGTGGGCACAACTGGCAGTGACCCGGAGCAGAAAGATCCAAGTTTTCAACACAGGACCATAGGACTGGCAGGCCAGGAGCGCTTCCTGGGGAGGTGTGACCTGCACTGGTGGGCAGTGGGGGAGTGGGGAGATGGCCATAGGGAGAGTCAGGCACAGGCATCCCATAGTGGGAGCGAGGGCTTGGAGGCGGGTCTGCAGTGGGAGAAGCGCTGTGACCCCCTTGCTCCAGAACACTGACTGCCTTCTCTCCAGGGCACCAGCACTGAAGGTGGCTACACCTCATTGACTTGGGCTGGCACGTGTGTGTGTGTGTGTGTGTGTGTATGTGTGTGTGTGTGTGCGTGTGTGTGTGCGTGTGCGTGTGTGTGTGTGTGTATGTGTGTGTGTGCATGCGCATGTACACGCATGCCTGCCCGAGCCAGCTGGGCCACCAGAGAGCCATGTCTCACTCTTCCAGAGGCTGCTGGGGTCTGTGCCTTGTGTTTCATAGGACTGTCTCCATTCTGGTGATAGAAGAGCTTTCCCCCTTATTACAGAAGTGATACATGTTTATCATTTTTTAAAAATGCAGAATGTGCCTTTTAAGCAAACCCCCCACCAAATTAAAATCACCTGTAAATCTATTTTTCAAAGGTAGTCGCTGCACATATTTTGTATGTGATCTTCTATTAAGTTTTCTGTGCACAAATATACCTTTAAGATGGAAATGTGGCAGTTATAGGTCTGTATGTAGATCTCTTTTAGGATATTGCAAACATCTTGGCACTGGATACATATCTGTGATGAGTGATAGAAAAATATGGTGAATATTTAAATTTTTAAAAATTTATTATAGTGAAAGACATGTTGTCATCTGTCCCTCCCACCCCCGAACGCACTCATCCATCATTCTCGCCACTTTCTGCAGCAGCTCTGGAGTCCTCTTTCCTGAGGGTCTTTAGATGTGCTGTCCCGGCTGCCTCGATGTCCCGAATCCGTTTAAAGGGGTGGGGGTGGGGGGCTGCGTAATCTGAGGAAGATTCATGGCAATGTGTCTTTTACTTTATTAAGTTTTTAAATTTAAACATCCACCACATATTTTGATCACACTTCATATAATTTTATTTTATTTTTTTAGGTTTTTTTTTTTTTTTTTTAGTACCGGGAATCAAACTCATGACCTCATGCTTGCCAGGCAGGCACCGTACCACTGAGCTATATCCCCAGCCTATTTAGTTTTTTTGAGACATGTAGTTCCCTATGTAGACTTGTAGTTCACTATGTAGTCCAGGCTGGCCTTGAACTCACAGCAATCCTCCTGCCTCAGCCTCTCTAGTGCTGGGCTTACAGGTGTGCACCACCACGCCTGGGCTGTATAACCTTTAGAGGCATCACAGACAATTTCCACCTCATCTGTGTGCATGTTCGCCTAACCCAACCCTCCCCAAGTTGATTTTCATTTTGCACAGGCCAGGGCGTGTTGTGCACTGAGGTGCCACACTGGTGTGAAGGCTGCTGCTGATCGGGCTTAGGAGCCTTAACATCAGGATCGCTCTGGACTGGCAGAAAAAGGGATGCAGAACTGTCCACTTTGGGAACATGAGGGCAGCCCTGTGGGTGGGGCAGGTGGGAGGAGCAGAGGCTGGAACCCAGCCCTGTGCCATGGCCTCTGCCTCTTACCGACATGCAGGGAGGAGAGAAAAGGCGGCCAAGCCTGGGCCCAGGATGAGGTCGTCGGGCACTCAGGCAGCCTCTCCCACTTCCAGATGAGCCGCAGCCCCAGTGGCCGAACCCAGCCATGCTGGCAAAGCTGATGCCAGTGCAGTGGCCCAGACCCTGCTTCAATCTGGAAGGAGTGAGGTCTGGCTCTACGGTGGACGGCGGGCTAGCCTGGGGTGCACAGAAGTGCACCAGCCCAGGAACAATTTGAGAAGAGAGAGGAGCCCATTTGCTCCCAGCCAACTGAGAGGAAGAAATCCAACAAAATTCCGAAAACACAGAAAAGGCCAGACTTCCCTGGCTTGCTGAGGGTGGAACATTCTTGTGGGCATTTGCTGGTCTCATTCCCAGACTCGGACCAGCGCCCGTCTGGCTGTGTCCTCTGCAGGCAGGGGCTGCCCCTCCAGAGCTCCCAGGCCCTGTACTTCTGAGGAGGAGGGGGCTGGGGCCGTCCAGGGCGTGGTAGCCAGAGCCCCAGGTCAGCACCGGACAGGAGAAGCACAGCTGAGCACATGCCCCAGCCCCCATGGGGAGGAGGGTGGATGATCTCATTGTGGTTTCCACCTCAACCTCTGTGACTGCTTTAGAACTGAGCTGGCGAGGCTGAGCTTGACAGAATCAGGGTCACTGGCAGGGCTGGATGTCAGTGTGTGCTGGGCTTGGGGTTTGCCAAGAATAGCCTCACTTGATTCTCATGACAGCACCCAGGGAAGGTGGTGCTCTGCTCACTGCTTTGAAGGTGAAGCACAGAGAATTTGAGTTATTCAGCCCAGGCTACACAGCGAATCAGGGACCGAGACAGGACTTGAGCCAGGCTATCTGACTTCAGAGTGCCAGCTCTCAGTCACTCTGGGGTAAAGTGACATGGAATGTCAGGCCGAGAGAGTGTCATTTAGAAATTGCACTGGGTGTGATGCTGCACACCTGCAATCCCAGCACACAGGAGACTGGATCACCATGAGTTTGAGGTCAGCCTGGACTACATAGCAAGACCCTATCTCAGAAAAAGAAAAAACTGAGTTATTTCCAAATGATAGTGGCTTAATGAGGCCCTGGGCAAGCAGGAGAGAGGACCCAGCGGTGGCCCCAGCAGGTGGGTGCTATTCCCAAGGCCTCTGACTCTGGGTCCTAGCACCTCCACTGTGCCCCATCTCCCGGCAGGAGCACCTGGGCTGTGGTTCAAGTCCTTGTGGGGACATGGTGGTGGCCATGCTATGTTTTGGGGAGGCACCCAGGCCAGGAGCCTGTCAACCCGGCCTCAGAGCTCTGGTCCCTATGGGAAATAAGGCTCTGTGTGCTTCCAGCACCAGGGGCTTCCTCAGAGCCCCAGGTTTTGATGTGGTGGCCAGCTGTGAGGAGCACAGGGGTCACCCTGCATTGCTACAGCCATAGCGCACTGCTTTGTGTTTCTACATGGACGCAGTGTGACTGAAAAATGTGTATATTGGGGGTCTTTATTTATTTATTTTTTATCTTCTTGAGACCGGATCTTGCTATGTAGGTCAGGCTGGCCTTGAGCTCACTTTGTAGCCCAGGCTGGTCTCTTGCAATGATCTTCCTGCCTCAGCCTCCTGAGTGCTGGGATTACAGGTGTGTGCCACCACACCCAGCTGTTTGGGGTCTTTAGAACAATTATTACAGGAAAAGACACATTGCCAGGAACACCCTCAGAATACTACCCCGCATCCCCACACCCTGTTCCATCATTCTTGCCGTTTGTGCAGCAGCTCTGGAGGCCTCTTTCCTGAGTGTCTTTTGCTGTGCTGTCCCGGCTGCCTCGATGTCCCGAATCCGTTTAAAACGTTTCCCTTTCATGATCACTTTGGCCTTGGGGAAGAGCCAGCATCACAAGGTGCAGACCTGGTGAACAAGCTGGATGAGGGCCACTCGTGTGTTCCACAAGCTGCCTTTCCGCTGGGAGGCCCTGGGCACAGCAGTCACTGTTTTTGATCACATCTCGTAAAGATCCTCAGGAGAGAGGACTCCAGGACAGCTCCAGAAAGTGGCCAAAGCAGTGGCGTTTGAGTGCATTCAGAGCCCTTTCCTCCAGGGTCTCCAGCGGAAGGAAGGACCCCCCCTCTCCGCCTGGAGTGGCGGTGGCAGTGTCACCTGCAGGTCCTGCGAGTGCAGAAGTCCTGGCGCCCCCTCCTGGCGTGGACATGGGCAGCCACCCAAGGGAGGTACGCGTCCTCCCAGGGAGAAACTGCTCCTTCTTTACTGATTCTCGCAGAACATTCCTGGGAAAGCTGAACATCGTTGTTGGGTGTCCGAATGGGCGGGTGGCTGGGGTCCTAGGTTTTACCACTACCTTAGCCACGGAGATGCCAAAGTGGGGTCTCGAGAGGGAGGAGGCTGCCGGCAGGGGGCAGCAGAGGGGCGAGCAGGACTGAGGTGAGGTCCAGTGTGGACCCCGCAGGGCGGACAGCAGAACCTCACTGGATGAGAAAGCTAATCTGAGAAAAACTGGGATTATGCTGCAAGCGCCCTTTCTTTCTCCCCTTTTTTATCTTTGACAAAGCCAAAGGTATTCTATACCTTGAGGGTATTTTGTTTTCCTACGGTATTGTTCAAACAGCCTTTTCTTGGATGGCAGTGGTGGTAACCTTTAATGCCACAGTTAGCTTTCAAATGGCTCACGCCCTGTCAGACCGCGGTCTGAAGCCTCACCTGTACCCGCGTCTTTCACCCTTCCGCTTGCCTAACGTGGCAGGTGCTGGCATTGTCCCCGTGTCACATACGAGGAAGTTGCAGTACTGGAGAGCTCAGTAACATGCCTGAGGTCTCGTAGCTGGAAAGCGGTGGACCTGGGATTGCCTCAAAATAAAAATTTAAAATGGCTGGGAGTGTAGCTCAGCACAAAGGCCCTGGGTGCAATATCCAGTACCCCACCCCCCACCAAATAAAAAGACCACCAAGAGATAAACAAGTTATGCTTGTAAATGTCATCATCCATTTGTGGCCTGTGGAGAAACAGCAGGTTTTAAAAATTTCACTGATATAGCTCAGTGGCACAAGCACCTTTATGGCAAGTGGAAGGTCCTGAGTTCAACTCCTAGACCAAAAAAAAAAATTAATATTTAGCGCACTAAAATGCTGGCCTCCCTGGGCCTCCTGGACTGTGGCAGCCCCATGTCTGGGGCAGTTGTGCCTGAGTGACACTGGAAATGAATGACTCCACAGCAGTAGGGGAGAGGACGGCAAGGTGACAGTGCCTAGCGCTGGCACCGTGCTGTGTGACCTCCGCAGAGGGCTCAGAGAGAGGGGGCAGGACGACTTCTAAGGGCCCCGAGTGTCACAACTGGGAGACTCAGGAGCAGTCAAGCTTGGACGTCTCCAGCTGCAGGACAATCTGCCCATGCGTTACGCACTGTCCTGAGCATTCCATACCTGTTGTGGTCTCCCTTAACCTTGTCTTCCCTGTCTTTTTGTCTCAACTTTTCTCTCTGGGAGGCCCAAAGACCTAGTTCAGGGTCCTGCTATGGGCACTAACTTGTAGGGAGAATGTCCCCAGCTGTCTTGCAAGGCTCCTGTAAGGTGACATGAAAACACCTGCTAAAAATATAACCTGGTGTTATGGTTTGTGTCTAGATGTCCCCCTAGAGACTCATGCTGCCATCAGGGATGGGCTTTTTGGAGGAGGCTGAACCTGGAGTTTATGATCGACTCATGGTCCAGTGCTGGGATTAAGGATGTGAGTGGTACACCCACCTAGGGCAGGTGGCCTGCATACAGTATAAGGGGCAGAAAGAGACTTTCTCTTTCCTCTCTCTTGTTTCTGCTGTCTTCTGATGCATGAATGATCACCCCTCTGCCAGGCCACCCTGCCTTGGAGCCAGCTGATTATGGACTGAAACCTCTACAAACTGTGAGCTAAATAAATCTTTCCTGATTTCACTTTGGGTGTTGGGAATTTTGGCTCAGCAACAAGAGAAAAGCTGGGTAGTGCGTGACTGTAATCCTAGCACTTTGGGAGGCTGAGGCAGGAGGATTGCAAGTTCAAGCCCAGCTCCTGCAACTTTGTGAGACCCTGTCTCTAAATAAATAAATAAAAGGGCTGGGGATGTAGCTCAGTGCAGAGGACCAATCCACAGTCACAGAAACAAAAAGCCTGGAGCCAGGGGTGTGACTCAGTGGAAGAGCTCACATGCAAAGCCAGGTTTCCAGCCCCGATTGTGCCACCTCCACTCCCACTCCCACACTGACGCTGCCTTTGTCTTTGGGATCCTGGTGTGCCCACTGGGTTGTGCCGCTGTGATAACGGTCCTCTCTGTTTTCTCTCCTCCTTGGACCCAGATGATGCCCACTGGTGCCTGGCTGTGCTGGGCCTCCCTTCTCCTCCTGGCCAGGTTGTCCCAGCCCTGCCCTGTGGGCTGTGACTGTTTCGGGCACAAGGTGTTCTGCACTGATGAGAAGCTGGCCACCATCCCACCAGACATCCCGACGGATGCCACAGACCTTGTCTTCGTGGAGACTGCATTCACCGAGGTGGCATCCTGGGCTTTCAGCGGCAGCCCCAACCTCACCAAGGTGGTCTTCCTCAACACAAAGCTCCAGAGCTTCAGGCCCAATGCCTTCGCGGGGCTGCACCAACTGCGGGACCTGGAGGTCACTGGCAGTAACTTCAGCCTCAGCTGTGACACCTTCGTCAACCTGATCTCGCTGGGCCAGATCACCCTGAGCTTTGACGAACTGCGTGCCCTGCCTGAGCAGCTATTCCATGGCTTGAATGCCCTGGAGTCCCTCCAGCTGCAGGGCAACCAGCTGCACACCCTGCCCCGGCGGATCTTCCAGCACCTGCAGCGTCTGAAGTCCCTCAATCTGGAGCAGAACCGCCTCGAGTGGCTCCCGAAAGGGCTTCTCGACTCACTCTCTGGCTTGCAGTCCCTGAGGCTCAGTGACAACAGGCTGTCTCAGGGCCTCCCCCGGGGCATCTTTGCCACCCTGAGCAGCCTGGAGGAGCTCTTTCTGGACAGCAATGCCATCTGTGAGCTCTCCCCAGAGCTGTTCTCCGGGCTCTTCCGCCTGGAGCGGTTGTGGCTGCAGCACAATGCTATCAGCCATCTGCCACCCACCATCTTCTCCAACCTGGGCAGACTGACGTCCCTGAGCCTGCAGGGCAACGCACTGCAGACACTGCCCACCAGCCTGTTTGCCCACACCCCGCACCTGCTCAGCCTGTCACTGTCCCACAACCAGCTGGTGACGATCGCAGAGGATACCTTCACCAACCTGTCCAGCCTCGTGTCCCTCACGCTCTCGCACAATGCCATCGTGCAGCTCCCTGCTGGGGTCTTCCGGGGCCTGCAGGGGCTGGTCAAGCTGTACCTGGGCAGCAACAACCTGACAGCCTTGCCTGCCAACCTCTTCTACAACCTGTCCAGCCTTGAGCTGCTCAACCTGTCCCGGAACCAGCTGAGCTCACTGCCTGAGGGTCTCTTCAACACCAGCTACAACCTCTTCAACCTCGCCCTGCATGGCAACCCCTGGCAGTGCGACTGCCACCTGGCCTGGCTCTCCCGCTGGCTGCGCCTTTGGAGCGACGAGCTGCTGCACATACGTACCTACTGCGCTGGGCCCGCCCACCTGCGCGGCCAGGTGGTGCCCGCTTTGAATGAGGAGCAGCTGGTGTGCCCTGCCTCTGGCCTCCCAGGGCTGGATCACAAGGCGGCTGGGGCAGGCTGGGATGTGGTGCTGAAGAACAAGGCAGTCCGGAGCCGCTGTACCTACAGCAATGCGGACGGCACTGTGGTGCTCGCCTGTGAGGAGGCTCAGTGTCGCTGGCTCAATGTCCAGCTGTCTCCCCGGCAGGGCGCGGGCTTCCTGGCCATGACGTACAATGCCAGTCAGAGCTGGGACCTGAGGTCCAGCTGTGGCTCTGTGAGGGTCACTGTGTCAATCGGGGACCTGGCAGCAGGGCCATAGGGGCACACAGAGCAGAAGCCTGGGCGGGTGGGGGCCGAGGAGCTGAATCCCGGAAGCTCTGGCTTTTTGGGTACAAGGGGCATGGTCCCATCTCCAGGGTTGGGGAGGTGGCGCCTAGCCCCCTCCCTTCTTCCCTTACTGCTCTCTTGGAATCTGAGACTGATCGAGGCCTCCTGGTGCCTTGTGAATGCCCTTGAGAGCTGTGCCAAAATCAGAGAACAGTCCCCCACCCCCAGGGGTCCTCTCGTTTAATCCTGGTCCACTGTCCCCCACTTGGTGTCCTAGCCAGGAGGGATGGTCACTACTATCCCAATTACACAGACCGGAGGCCCCATGTTTTCGATGCCCAGTTCAAAAGCCAGACGTCTGTTACGATTGTTCATTTTAATGGATCAGAGGATAAACGGGTACAGTAGAGGCAGTGGTGGCCAGGAGCTGGGGCATGGCCTGGCTTCCTGTGGGGAAACGGCACTGACCGTGTCCACCTGCTTGGCTGCATAAAGGGGAAACCGAGGCAAGATGGTGCCTTGGGAAGCAGCTGCCGGCCTTGTGACCTGAGGCCCCAGAGGGCAGCAATGGCTTTGCCAGCTGGGCACCAAGATGGTGAAGAAGGCCCAGGTGCCAGGAAGATGGTGGCAGGGGCAGCCTGGCCTGGTTCTTTTTTTTTTTTTTTGTACCAGGACTCAAACTCGACCTCAAGCCTGTCAGGCAAGCACTTATGCCGCTGAGCTATGTGCCCGGATCCCTGCCCTGGTTCTTCGTTTGCTCCTAGGACCTGATTCTGTGGACTCCTCTGGACTTGTTCTCCCTTGTTTTGGAGCTCCTCTTCTGACCCAGCGCAATCACCTTTTCACTGGCCCTCAGCCGCCGCCTGCACTGTACCTCCTCAGGGTCCCTGCTGTCCCATCTCACACAGCCCAGAGTCGGAGGCCCCTGTACACTGGTGCCCACATCTCCAGCCTTAGGCGCCAACCTGAACCAAGCTCTGTCCCCGCCCCTCCTGGGGCCCGCCCCTGCTAGGTCTCCGCCCTCTTGGGGTCCCCGCCCCTGCTGGCTCCTCGCCCCTCCTGGGTCCCCATCCCCTGGGTCCCCGCCCTCCTGGGTCCCCGCCCCCTGGGTGCCCGCCCTCCTGGGTGCCCGCCCCTCCTCCTGGGTGCCCGCCCTCCTGGGTCCCCGCCCTCCTGGGTCCCCGCCCCTCCTGGGTCCCCGCCCTCCTGGGTCTCTGCCCCTCCTGGGTCCCCGCCCCTCCTGGGTCCCCGCACGCCGGGGTCCCCGCCCTGGACTTGGAGGCTCTGGCGCGCACTTTCCTGCCCCCACCCCGCCCGGCGGGCCGGTTCCGGCTTCTCCAGCCCTGTTGATCGCCCAGGACGAAACTCGGCGCAGGTCTCCCCGGGTGTTGGGGTGGTGGCAGCGTAGACCGCCTGGAGCGGTTGTGGCTGCAGCACAATGCTATCGGTGGCGGTGGCTGTGGCCTGAGGCACAGTGGGTCCCCTGCAGCTCAGGGTTTGGGGAGACACTGGGAGAGAAAACAGAACAAGTCTGCACGTAGGGGCTCAAGGCTCAGGGTCTGGCAGGGAGTCTGCAGGCTGCCCCGGGCGGGCGGGCGGCGAGGGCCGGCTGGGCAGGGAAGGCGCAGGCAGCCCGGGCAGGGGGAGAGGGGCGGACAGGGGCGGAGGCCCGCGCAGGCAGAGGCCAGGTTCCGTTGGGACCGCGGCCGAGGGCTACGCGACGGGTCTGGGAGCGGATTCCACCTCAGGACGGAAGCGCTCGGGCCGAGCGTGCGACGAAGGCACCGCTCAGAGCCGGGAAAGGCAGGGAGGACGAGGGAGCTGCTGGCGGCTGGAGGCCACAGCTGCGAGGGCGGGACGCTGAGGAGGAAGCCAGCCGTACACACACGTGGGCAGAAGGTCTGGCCCAGACACGCAGAATGCCGCCGAACAGACTGGGGCAACCGCTGTGGGAATCCGCGTGGGGTGTCCTCAAAAAACCCAAACGAGAAATTCCATCCCACGCAACTATGCCCCTCCTAGATATCGTCCCTAAAAAGCGACAGACATCCGGTGGTCCCTGTCTGCCCATGTGTACTGCAGCACAATTCATAACAGCCAAGTCTGGGAAATAGCCCCTAAGTCCATCAGCAGATGGATGGATAAAGAAAACATATTTGTATACAACGGAGTACTACTGTGCCATAAAGAAGGATAGATCATGTCATTTGCAGGAAAATGGATGCATCTTGCCACCATAAATTTAAGTGAAATAATTCAGACACACAAGCTTAAATGTCCTATGGCTTCCTTTTATATGAGAAACCCACTATATAAATAAATTAAAGAAGAAAATAAAAAAATGTAGGAAACAGGGAAATAGATCTTTTGTAGAGGGAAGGGGATCAACAGGGGAGGAGGGGAGGGAGGGAAGGGGGTGGGAAGGGGCCTAGAATGTGTCATGCATCTGTGCCGATGCCCCTCGAGGAGGGTGGTCATGATGTGCTGCAGACGTGCACTCATAGAAATGAACCTGAGAAACGACAGCGAGGCAGGCAACACCTGTATCTGTTGGTCCCAGGAGGACTTGGAAACTGGAGCTCAGTGTGGCCGGGCTGAGGGGCCTGGGCAGTGTCTAGGGGCTGCCAGCCAGTGTGGCCCTCTGAGGACAGTCCTGCAGCTCTGAGCCCAAGAGGCGGGCAGGGGAGCTGTGTATGGGGGGGCGGGGCGGGAAGGGGACACCGGGAGCCTGGTCTCTCCTCAGATGAGTGAGGGGCACCATGGGGCTGTGACCAAGGGCAGGGGCCTTGAGGGACGAGGGCCGCAGCTGACAGGAAGCATGACCTCACCTCCCATAGGGCATTTTACCAATGGCTTCGGGAGGCCCAGACTGATTCCAGCTTAAGGTTCCGGGAAGTGGATGTGGCGGCACATGCCTGTTATTCCAGCACTTGGGAGGCCGAAGCAGGAGGATTGCTGTGAGTTTGAGGCCAGCCTGGGCTCCAAAGTGAGCTCAAGGCCAGCCTGAACTGCACAGGGAGCCCCTGTCTCAAAAAAAAGAGAGAGACAAAAGAATAAAAACCAAAAACCAACGAACCAAACAACCAACAAGCAGCGAGGGGAAGCAGCAGATTCACCTAGGCAGCAGATTGCCAAGTCCACACGGGTCTGTTCTCAGAATCACTTAGTGTAACAGTGACCATGACACATTTCCCAAGGCGGGGAACGTGGCCTTAGAGAGGCTTAAGAGGCCAGCTGCACTAGTGCGATGCCACCGTTATTTCAGGACAGCGTCGTGCTAAGTTATGGAGTTGCCCAGACAGGGCTTGAACTTGTGATCCTCCTGCCTCAGGCTCCCAGGATTGCAAAGATGAGCCACCATGCCCAGCCGAGGATGCTCGTGGTTTTGGAAAGCTCACTGAAAACAGTGTGCTGATGGCCAACCGCAGCCTTGCACCCCTCGTGGAGTGACCAGCCTGTGCTGTGGCTGTTTGCCTCAGTACTCCTCCCAGGGCCTCATGACGACGGGTCACACTTGCCTGCTGATCTTATCCCCTGCATGAAGTGACTCTGGGTGGGGAAGGAGTGGGACAGACACTGGCCAATGATGGGGCGGGAGTACAGCTCTGCTCACCACTGGAGTTGATTCATTTGCTGCTTCTCTCCAGTTGGCAGTTGTGTGGCTCCTGGTCTCAGCACGCCCCCTGGTGGCCTAATGGAAGGACAGCTCTCGCAGTGGCCTGAGTCGCTCCAGGCACTGAGGTTTCCTGGGAGTGAGGGAGGACCAGGTGGCCTGGGCGTTGAATAACAGGGTCGGCATGGGGCAAGTCCCCACTAGGCGGGGGTGGGGGTGGTTAGAAATGTGGGGCGTTCCAGATGACCCCAGGGGTGTTATGTGACCTGCACCATACTGACCTGTGCCGTGCTCCCCGTGAATTCTGAGCATGCTACCGAACAGCAAGGCAGGGCAAACCCTGTCGGTGAGGATCACCGTGCGTGGAGTCCACTCCTGGAGTCTGTGTCTGTCCAGACATGCAAAGCTGTGTGCACAGGGGTCCAGGGGCCCGGAAAGAGTTGCTTTGTGCTCTCCCTTAGAATTCTATGGAGTTGTTTGGCTGGGCCTGGTGGCTCAGGCCTGTCAGCCATCCTAGCACTTCAGAGGCTGAGGCAGGAGGATCACTGTGAGTTCCACGCCAGCCTGGGCTGCAAACTGAGAGCGTCTCAAAACACCAACAAAACAAATATTATGATAAAAGACACAGGGCCATCAGCTGCCCTCAAAATACCCCCAAGTGTACTGCCGCCGTTGACCTGGGTCCTCCATTGTCCTTGACCTTAAGGGATTGTCTATCTCTTGGCCCCTGTTGCCTGTGTCTAAGTGAGGAGTGTTGATCCTGCAAAACCCCTCCTCGCCTCCCCTCCTCTCCCCCTCCCCTCTCCCTTTTCCCTCCCCTTTTCTCCATTTCCCCTCTCCCTCCTTCCTCCTCCCCCTCCCCCTTTCCCTCCCCCTTCCCCTCCCCCTTCCTCGCCCTCTTCCTCTCCCCTCTCCTCAGCAGGCTGTGGCTCAGTGCCAGGTGTGAGTGCTGATAGATCATGATGCTTCGCCGTCACTTTGCTGCCCCTTCATTTTTACCTAGGGCGAAGTGATGGAGATTCCCTTATGGGGAAGAGTGCTGCATTGTCTCTTAGATGGCCGCGTGGAGTCCTGTGCCTTTCACCTAAGTTCAACCCCAGGAGTCAGAGAAAGGAGAGGGAGAAAAGGGAGAGGGAGAGGGTGTGTGGCTTGTGACATCAGTGGATGTTTCAGGCTGGCGAGACAGAAGCAGAAAGGTTTCAGGACAAAGACGAAAGTGGACAATAAGGAGGAATAGTGACGCTGAGCTCCTGCCTGCCATGGCTTTGTCCAGAGAGGACACGGAGGCTGGCTGTATAGGATGGGCGCACCTATGACCTGTGACAGCCCATGAAGCCAGTGGCCGTGGGGCGCCTGTGGATGGAGTCTGCCCTGACCTGGTCAGCCGCACAGGCATGCAGGCTGCTTTGGGGCTCCCGTGGAGAGGTAGCTTTGGCGTGATGACAGCCTTCCCGTCCGACCCAGAGCAGGCTCCCACAAAGTACCTGGGGAGGCCAAGGGGACATTGCAAAGCAGGTTGTTCCCAGGGAACTGATCTGTGCCTGGGAAGGGACTCAGAAGCACACTCAGGTGGGGCTGGGCCAGACAGAGGCCTGAACGTGGTTGTCCTGTGCTCTGCCCTGCTGCAGGTCCCCTGCTGTGCCTGATGGCCCAGCCTGGCACCTGGCACCTGGCACCTGGGAGATGGCTGACCTGGCCGGCGCACACTCTGTGGTCCTCTGCCTGCCTGTCCCTCAGCTTGAGGGACTCAGCCTCCGGAAGTGTGCACAGAAAGGCCAGAACACAACCTTACGGAGATCTCCTATACCCTGGGATGGGCAGATGCACCCCAGCCCTGGAGCCCTGAGCAGACCTTCGAGATACAGACACAGACAGCTAACTTCTTTGTTTTTAATAATTTTTTGACGTGGGCTTGCTAGGTAGTCTAGGCTGGCCTCAAACTCATGGTGATCCTCCTGCTTCAGCGCTGGGGCATAGGAGTGCAGCACCACACCAAGCTTTGATTCTTCTTTTTGTGTAGGCAGAAGGAACACAAATAGTCCCAACATAATACATAATCTAAAAACTGCCTTGGGGAATGTACACTGAAGGTCTTCTGTTTGGTTCTGTGGCTTGTCTGTTTTTGTGGTGTGTATATGAGTGTGTGTGTGTGTATGTGTGTGTGTGTGTGTGTGTAATCCTATGTAATGTGCCTGAACTTCTGTTTTCTATGCTCACCTAATACTGTGGGTCAGAGGTCCAGACAGGTCCCAGTGCTAAGAGAGTGGGGTATCTGTGTGACCTGGCCCCCAAAGCACACAGCGGGACCCTGCCTGTGTCAGCAACAGCCCTGGTGTCAGTGGGCAGGAAAGTGGAGTCAGAAGCTGGGGGGTGTCCTCATGTGGCAACCTCCTCTGTCAGCAGTGAAGGCTCCAGTGCCTGCCTGGGCGAGGCGAGGACAGCCAGTGACACAGGCAGAAGTGTGCTGGGAATTGCAGGAAGCCTCAGCTTACTAAACATACGGATGGATGGATTTTGGCACTGTAAAATAATCTTGGCATTAAAAAGAATATCAGCTGCATTTAAAATGTGGGTAACTTTACTGAGGTACAGCTTAACACTTCAAGGAAACTGTCTTTGGCGTAAACCAGGATTAGGACTTTGCAGTGTTGTACCGGCTGTGACTAGGCGGAGTTTGTGTCAGTTTCTATGTAGCTGTCCCCCAAAGCCTGATGTGATGGTGTGCAGGGCTTGTGGGCAGTGTCAAAGTCATGGGGTACACAGGGGGCTTGCTGTTGGGAGGTGGAGTCTGCCCCTAGGAGGTGGGTGCTGTGGGTGTGGCATGGGAGGGCTCCTCTTAGCCCCCAGCTCTTCCCTTGGTCTCTCTGCGCTTCCTGGACAATGTGGTGTGAACCTCCTCTCCTCCACTGAGCCGATATGCACCGCTGCCTTGCCTAGGAGCCAGTGGGCCATGGACTGAACTCCTGCGAACCATGAACTGAAATAAACCTTCCTTTAACTGAGGGTGTTAGGTATTGTGTCCCAGTGACTAGGATGGAGTTTAAACAAGGTAGAAATGGTTTCTCTGTGCTGTAAAAGTCTAAGTGGAGGTGCTGGGCTGACATTACTTCCCTAGGGTCAGAAACCCCTCCACACTCAGTTATTCCTTCACGGAGCTGGCCAGCAAGTATTGATTTACATCAGCAAGGCCTGGGTTACAACAGATGTTGTGGGGACAACCAGAATCACTGCTACATGCAAAACCTCGATTTCATGGTTCAGGGCTGCACCTCCCCTGCACTCCAGGCAGCAGGAGAGAGGAAGGGATGAAGAGGAGGAAGGCAGTGGATGTACTTGTGTGGCCTCAGGTGAAGTGGTGCACACCTGTGATCCCAGCGCTCTAGGAGGCTGAGGCACGAGGATCACAAGTTCCAGCCCAGCCCCGGAAACTTAGTGACTTAGCCAGACCCTGTCTCAAAATAATAGAACAGGGCACGGGACATAGCTCAGTGCAAAGGCCCTGCATTCAATCCTCAGAACTGCAGAAAGCAAAACAAACCAAACACCTGGGCTTCTCAGGCCTTACCACACACTGAAAGCACTCCCTGCCCTGAATCCCTCAGTTTGCAGCCCCAGTGTGGGCCCTGCTGCCTGCGGGCCTCCTGGCTGATCTGGGGCTGCACCAAGTCAGAGTGCGTCATCATCAGCATTGTCACCCTCGTGCTGGCCCCTGCCCCACCCTGAGAGTCCACAGCTGCACCTCTGGGTACCTCTGCCCCCCTCCTCAAGCCACACTTGGTCATCCAGCAGCCTTCCACCAGGGCTCCCTGCCAGCTTGATGCCCACACTTTCCACTGCAGTCCCCCGTGTCAGTCCCACAGTGCCCTGTGTTCGGCAAGCCTGGAGGGGCGGCCCACAGCCCTGCACCGACCTGCCAGCCTCCAGGGCACACACTGCCCTCTGCCCCTCAGCTGCACACTCCATTAGTTTGAGCTGCAGTCTGGGGATTTTCTAAGACCTGCAGCCAGGCTGCCTCCTGAGGGGTTGTGTGTGTGTGCGTGTTTCTCATGCCCTCCCTTACTCCCCTGCACCCCTACCAGGCCCTTCTGGTGCTGGGTGCTCTGCAGGGCCTGTGCCTCCCTACCAGGGACTGAGCTCAAGCACTTCTGCTGGCCCTTGCCTGGGGACCCACGTGTCTGTGCCCTGGGGTACGAAGTCCTCCTTGGAGGCCCCCACCAGTCCTCCGGAGATGGGCCTGCTCATCCCAGGCTATCCTGTTCCGGGCCTCTCCACTCCTAACACCAGCGACACTGCCAGAGCTCCTGGTTGAAGTTTAATCTCAGTTACTTTGTATCCCGGAAAGCTGGTGGTGCAGCTGGGAAGAAAACAAACACCCACCCAATTTTTATTTAACAACTAAAAAGTGATCATTTCCCCAGATCAGTTATTTTTTGGCAGTAAAGAGAAAGGAGTTCGGAATGTTACACAGTGCCCCCTGGGCCCACACAGCGGACAGAGACAGTTGGTGCCACTTTTCTTGCAGGATGCAGCCCTGCGTGGCAGTGGCCCTGGCCTCCAGACTGTACTCCTGAGCTTGCCGCCGGCATCACCGCATCTGCTTTCCCTGGGGACAGGCCGGAGGGGGCTCAGGAGCCTGAGGTCCAAGCGAGGCCAGGCTGGACTGTGGTCCGGCTCCATCGCGCCCTGGCTGTGAAAGTGGCACCATCTCCAGGAAGCCAGCTTTGATTTCTCTGACTCTAGCGTCCGCTGCCCACGTGGACATTGACCTCTCCACGCTGTTGTGATACCCATTTCATCGCTCACTGACTGCTGTCTGTCGCTCTGCCTGGACTCTACACTCGGGCGGGAACAGGTCTAGTGCGGATCTCTGTGTGCCAAAAATTAGGACAGGGCCACGGGGTGAGGGTTGCTCAACACGGTGACGCTGCGGCCGCTGCAACAGGACCAGTGAGAAACCTGCCATTGTCAATCCTTCATTTGAATCTGGTGGGCTCAAGGGACCAATCAAGAGACGCTTCCAAACACACAGTGTATGCGGGACGTGACCTAACGGTGGGTGTCCAGAGTAGCTTCTAAGCCACGATCGCGATAAAAGAGGTAGATTCGGCTGCAGCAAAAGATTAGAGGATCCGACCCCGCCCACAGTCCCGCCCAGACCACGCCCCGGCCCCGCCAGTCCCGCCCAGACCACCCCCGCCACGCCCCCAGCCGATCTCATCTGCCCTGGGTGTCAGGCTGGGCAGGCGACCTGTCCCCCGCCGGCTGCCTCACTAGCGAGTCCTGCTCCTCTCCTCCTCTAGGCAGGCCTCGGGGTCACCTCGGATCGCTCTGCACCCACACGGCCCCTGTTCCCTTCTGGACGTTTCCTGAGGGCCCTAGGAAATACCCTGCAGCCAGGGGCTCTGCCGCTGCAGGAAAGCACCCCGTTCCTTCATCATTCCGTTTCTCTCCTCTCTTTCTCCCGTCCTCCCCTGACTTCCTGCCCTGCAGCCTCTCTTCCCTCTCCTCTCCTATCTGAGCCCCTGGATCAGGTGCTTCCTGCTGAGGTGTCTTCACACACAGAGGTGGGAGATAGGATGTCAGGGCGTGGCTCTGTACCTGACAGCAGCGCGTTTGTAAGGAACGCTGAGTGTGTATGTTGGGGGGGTGGGTCCTGGGTGCTGGTGGAACTTTATTTCGGGAAGGGACCCCATCCAGGCAGCAGTGCTCTGGTCAGATATGAAACGGCAGACGGTCTCACTGACAGACATCAGGGAGCCAGACCCACCAGAGAGGAGAAGGGACTCCCCCAGGACACAGAGAGGGGAAGAACACTCCCCAGACACACACTGGCTGCTGGTGGGTCCCTTTCTCAGTGAGTCCAAAGAAGTGGTGTCCAGAGGGAGCAGTTCCTCTGAGGAAACCAGTCTCCCCCGAATCCCAATGAGTGACCCTCCTGACAGGTAGGCATCAGTGTGGAGCTCAGCAGATACGAGTCACAGTCACAGACCACTCTTTAGTGGGTCTCGCATGGGCCTGGGGCTGGCTGAGGAGACCGAGGCAGCCACACATCAGGGCAGGTGCCCCTCTGGCCCCAGCATGTGCCTGGCCAGAACCTCGCAGGGCATCAGACATTCACAAGACATCAGCTCTCGGAGGAGCAGGGACCCAAGCTTGTGGTTTGGGGTAACTGGGGGTAGATGCAGAGAGGGGCTGGCTCAGGGTCCGTGGAGGTGAGAGGCACAGCTGGAGTGGGGACACACGCTCTGGACCCTGGGCTGCATGTCCCAGGGTTGTACATGCCCGGATGCCACTGTGCAGGGCCATTCCAGCTGACACAACCCATGCATGTTGGCTAAAGTCAGAGTGCAGGAGCAGAGCTGAGACCCAAACTCACATCCAGCTGGGGCCAAATCTCATGTTTTCCCTGGGCCAGGGTTTCTGACAGCAGATATTATGGGCCACTGGAATTGCCTCTGAGTAGCTGTGAGTTTTATTTTATTTATTAGCAGTATTGAACCCAGGGCCTTTGCACTGAGCTACATTCCCAGTCCTGTTTTGTTTTTTTTTTTAATTTTTTATTTTTGTCCCACTGATACGCTGAGTTGTGCAGGCTGGGCTTGAACATGGAATCCTCTTACCTCAGCCTTGCAGGGTGCTAGGATTACAGACATGCATACCACCATGTCTGGCTCTGGGTGGTCATTCTGAACAGATGGTTGCTGACCCAGATGCTGTTTTAGGCTCATGGGACTCAGCGGTGAACAAGACAGACCCTGTCCTTGTGGACTTTCTATGAGTTTGGGAGGACCAGGAACGAGCATAAAATATGTGGATTGCATGGGTAATAGGTGGTGACAGGGCTTAGGGGAAAAGGAGCACAGGACAAGGGAAGAGGGCAGGAAGTGTGTGGGCTGCGACTTTAAAGACAGTCTTCAGACAGGACCTTCCTCAGGGGACCCGTGAAGCAAGACTTGGAGGAAAGAGTGTTTTGCTACCAAAACTGTGCTTCCTGCGTCCACTTCAGTAGCTCTTTCAGAACCTCAGGAGTGGCCTGGGGACAGGTTTTTACCAAGTCCACACCCACGTTTGGAAACCCCTGGTGGCTCTTGTCCATGCAGAAGACTTTTCCTTAACAAATCGGGATCTATTTGCTCAATCCCAGTAGTGATGCACCCCGGTACTCCCAGTGCTCAGGCAGGCTGAGGCAGGATAGTCACAAGTTTGAAGTCAGCCTGGGTAACTTGGAGAGACCTTGTCTCAGAAATAAAAATAAAAAAGGGCTGGGGATGTAGCTGAGTGCAAAGGTCACAGTTTGTTCCTGAGTACTGCAGGAAAACAAAAAAACAAAAAAACGAATCCAGGGATCCAGTCCCTGGGATCCCGAGTTCTGATGGTGAGCCTTTGTGACTCGGTAATTGGAGAGGCTGTAGTAATTAAAGCTTGCAAAATGCTCCTGTATTACAACCCAGGATGGAAAACTCTGTTGCAGTGGGAGGCAGGAGGTGGTGCCCTGTTGGGTGTGACCAGGTCACTGAAGCAACGCTTTGGTATCACAGGACAGTGTAGCTTGCAAGACTTGGCATCCAAGGGCCAGGGATATAGCTCAGCAGCACAAGTTCCTGCCTGGTGAGCACAGGTTGAGTTTGATTCCTGGTACAAAAAACAAAAAAGACAAGAAAACTTGGCTTCCAGATGGGCCCTGTAGTGAGGCTGGGCAGGCCACTTGCTTTGAGAAGTTTTGGCAGCTAAGTTTGGGAAATGGACCCGCTAAACCTCCCCCATTTACCACACAGCACTGCCACCCTCCCTACCCCAGCCGGTGTGTGTGACTGTCTGTCTGTCCGTTCACTCATCCATCATCACTATGACCACCAAATACCCCCATTTCCCAGGCCTCCGTGTGTCTAAGTTTCCCTTCTCAGATCCACAGAATTCCAGCCCAGTCAAGTAATTTGGAGCACTCCTAGGGCTTACAGTAAAGCAATTTGACCTGGGAAAATAAAGAAAGAAAATGGCATGGGGAGTAATTAACTGGGACCACGAAGCCTTTAATCTTGGAAGCTCTGCCCCGTGAGGCCCCCACGGTAGGTTCATGTCACTTGCTGTCTGGTGGAGCCAGGCAGGTGTCTCAAAACCTCTGTTGCAGTGAAAGCTGCCCTGATCGGTGGCAGGCAGCCCTGCCTCAGTGCCCAGCCCTGTTAACTGTTGGCGTCCCATTTTCTGGACGGAGCCCAGACACCCTGTGTCTGTGCCGTTTGAAGTGCTTATTGGAAAAGCAGATTTGGTCTTGGCCACAGCTCTGAGCAGTTCCTTGTGTGGGGCGCTCCCCAGGGCTGTAACTGAACACACAAAACCATCGCCTACGTTCGGCATTCTTGCTTTCATCTGCAAGTCACATTTGAAAATTTATATTAAAGAAAGTCAGGGAAAGGGGCCAAGAGGACTCACGCAGCCTGTGGTGCCAGAACACCCAACGCAGCCACTGCAGAGGAGGCTGCGGGGGCTAAGAGAGGAATTAGAGCCATGCTGGTGCAGTGCTTTGGGCCAGGCCTTGGGAGGCAACGGGCGTCTGTCCCCCAGGGTCTCTGCCGGTTGGTAGGGTGCCATCTGGGCTCTGCAGAGCATGAGGGCTGAGGTTTGGATCAGACCCCAGGCCAGTGGGGGCGAGGGGTGGGGAGGATTTTTCTAAAAACCCCGGAGTATAGGGTAGTTCAAAGTCTGCTTGTGCCCAGCCCAGCATCCGACCAGCCTGGCCAACAGGAAGCAGACTCTGACCAGCTTCTGGAAGGTTTATTGACCCTGCTGACCATGAGTGGGAGAGAATGGTTGCAGGAAAGGGCCAGGGCCAGTAGGATTCTGAAAACAGTAGGTGTCTGATGGGTGTTTGCCAGCAAGCTCCCTCCTGCGAAAGGCTGCCAGTCAAACGCCACGCAACTTCTCCACTGTTCCTACTGAGATCCCTTCTGGGCTCCAGTATGAGGCTAAAACAGTTAAATGTTTTTGTTTTTGAGTGCAAGGATCAAACCCAGGGCCTTATGCATGCTAGGCCAGTGCTGTACCACCAGACCACTGAGCTCTGGATACCCCAGCCAGTGTGAGCTGGCTGTGGTGGCACCAGCGTGTCATCCCTGGGGAGCCAAGGCAGGAGGAGCACTATGATTTTGAGGCCAGCCTGAATACATAGTGAGACCCTGATTCAAAAAACTCAAACAAAAATCAAGTTTTATGGGAGATTGAAAAGAAATAGCATCCTGGAGAAGGAAAAGCCCTCAAAAGCTCAAGTTCGGTCCACACACAAAGTCTGAGCTTCTAGGCCCAGATGTGACCCTTTAATGTCTCCCAGAAATTTTTGTATGCAATAAATCATCAGACTTTCTTTAGTGTAGGATCTTGTACTTTTCCCTGCTTTACACTGAGTTCATGGATATCTCATGTTTTTTGGGGAAAAAACTGAAAAGGAAAAGATGCATGGTTTACAACAACAACAAAAATAAACTGAACAGGATTTTTAAAATAGTCATCATGTTTTCAGAATCACAGGAAGGAGGAGAGAAGTAAATATACAACACCTAAAAGAATTGCATTTACCTCTGAGGTCTTAGTTGCCAACGAAAAAAAGAGGGGCTGGGGAGAAGAACATATCGGTTCCTTAGGAGAGAAAACTTGTTTTGTTTTTGAGTCTGCAGAAATCTTCTGCTGGGCCTCTGTGGAGAAGGGAATGGGCCGGGGCATTGACCAGGGTTTTATGCAAGATGCAAAGGCAGTTTTCACATGGATTTTTCTGTGATGAACCATAGTGGTTTTTGGAATCACAGTGACTCATCTGGGGGGTGAATAGAACAGAATGTAGGACAGCCCAAAAGAACTAGTCACATCACCTGGCTTATATATGGTGTGCCTGACCTTTGAAGGCTCTCTGAGTTAGGTGTGAGGCAGAAGAGAAGACTGGCAAGCTAAGGGCTGTGGGAATGAACAGGAGGGGGGACATCTCCAGGGACAGCAACTCATGCCATTTGTTAGGGTTTACAGCTGAGTGTCCCCCCAAAACCTCATGTACTCAAAGGCAGGGCTTTAGAAAGGCGACTGGACTGCTGAGGGGGGAGAGCTGACTTGCTGTTAGGAGGTGGGGTCTGCGCTCTGGGGATGTGGCCTGGAGGAGCACCTTTCCCTTGCCAGCTCTTCTTTTCCTTTCTCTGCTTCCTTCCTGCCATGCTGTGAGCAGCTCTCTTCCGCCAGGCCCCTCTGCCATGCTGTGCTGTCTTGGAGTCAGCTGACTTAGGTTTGAAACGTGAGGCACAATAAACCTTTCCTTCTTTAAGCTGTGAGTTTTGGGGATTTTGTCCCAGCCATGAGGAAAGTAACGAAGACACCACTGAACCGGCTAATACCTAAATGTTTGCGTATGAGTGTGCCTGGGTGTGCACAGGAATGATGGACATCCTGTCCCTTGACCCTGACTCCACGTCCTCACACAATGCCCAGCACAGAACAACACTCTTCAGCCTGCAATCAGTGCCTCTGCCAGGGGCCGATTTTGATAACAAAACCAAATGGCAGGATCTTTGCGAAGTCTGAAGATCGGGGACTCTCTGGAAGAGCAATGGTGCACTTTCTGAATACACAAGGGTGAAGGCTTAAAAACTCAGAATAAGTGCCCTGGCTCAGAGCCAAGGTGCTGCAAGCCAGCACAATTAAGGGAAAGGCTCTCCGCCCCTGGCTGCCAATTGCCAGCATGTGCACTTTGCTCCCCTGGGCTGCACACGACGTGCGTGGTCCTGCCCGTGATGGCACTTGTCCCCCAGGGTGGCATGACCTCAGAGATTAGGCATCTCAATCACTGGAGGGCCCAGTGTGTTCAGGCTCCATGCCAGGGCCTGGAAGTGCTGACCAAAGCCCCTGTTCTGAGGGAGGAGGGCGAGTCTACCCCTCACCCTTGACCCAGTGCACAGAGACTTACAAGACAGCATGGTCTCACGTGTGACAGGGGCCCGCTGGCAATGATAGCCAATTCCCTAGCCCCGTCTTTCCCAGACTATAGCTCTTCTTGCTTGGATCCATGGCCCATTTCCTTTCTATATGGTGCCCATGGCCATGGGGGACCACAGGGGGCCACAGGGACCACCGGGGTGTGGCGTGACATGGTGTAAGTGCCGTGGGTTCAGTTGCTGCCATGTGCTTGATTTTCAAGAGTGGGGTTTTTATGTCTGCATGGAAAGTGTCTGTCACAGCTGGGCAGGCTGAGCCTGAGGACTGGTGGCTTTGGCAGGGAAGGGCGTCCTTGATGTCCCTGCGTTCTCTTCTTGACAGGCTGCCTGAACGCTGATCCCTGTGTGTGCATGTGTGTGTGTGTGTGTGTGTGTGTGTGTGTGTGTGTGGAGGGGGGTGTCAGGCACACATGCCTTCTTCTGTTCACGCTGGTGATGCCGGCCTTGTCTGTGCCCCATATGCAGAGCCGCTGCAGATTGGTTGGTGGGGACCATGGGCAGCACCTGGGACCTCACTGGAAGCGCACATTGGTGACTCCAGCTCAGAGTTCCAGCAGATGGTGGCCGGATGGGGAGCTGAGGCTGTGGCAGTGAGGCTCCGCTGCAGGGTGGGGGACACTCCACCGAGCGGGGGGTGAAGACCTGGGACAAGGTAGGGGTTGCATGTACTTTGAAAGAGCCCCTGGGATAATTCTAACCTCCCCCCAGGCCTGCTAACCTTACCGATTTGAGATCTAAACCAAATTCCTCAACAGGGTGGTAACAGCCTTCCTATTTGGGTGATTTTTTTTAGCGTTCGAAACTGCCTTAGGACACTGCAGCGACCTGAGTTAGCCTGGGAGTGTCTCTGGGAGTCACTAGAGCACAAGTATGTATAGAGGAATATACATGAATATACATATGTGCAGGAGGGCTAACATGGTTCTACTATTGTATTATATCACTTAATGCTAAGCAATAATCGAAGACAGGATATTAGATTAATAGTGTATATCTGTATGTGTTAGCCTGAACACACACTTCGAAGATAACAATATGTAAAGCAGCAACAAGCAGTGTTTTTTCTT
>PVLD010004889.1:0-119365 GCA_004027595.1 Dinomys branickii | reverse complement strand
CTATGTTCTCTATAATTCTGTATTTCCTCAATTGTTTTTGTATTAACAGAAGTGAAGATAACTTTATATTATACAGCATCCAGTGCAAATTCCCTACTATCTTCTCTATAATTTGGTATTTCCTTTAATGTTTTTGTGTTAACTAATGTGAAGATAACATTATGTAATACAACATCCAGTGCTAATTCCCTACTATATTGTTTATGGCTTATTCTGATTCATATGTCTCCATTCTTTTGTCTTTAAAATAAAATTTAAGGGCTGGGGATATAGCTCAGTGGAATAAGCGCTTGCCTACCAAGCACAGGGTCCTGAGTTCGATCCCCAGTACCGCAAAAAAAAAAAAAAAAAATCACTAAAATAAAATTTAAAAAATAAATAAATAATAAAATTAAATTAGAAAAAGAAAAGTATAGAGAGTAATGTAACTATCCATACACTCATTACTCAGCTTTGTTGATGTCTTTTATGTATTTATTTCAGATTTTTATAAACAAAAATTACAGACACAGATATTGTACTTCAGCGGTTTATCTTTATATTGTACTGCACCAGTCCATTTGGAAAAAATTGACATCATGATACTGAATCATCCCATACAAGAACATTTATGTATGACTTTGTCAAGTAAATTACGCTCCAGCTTATGTAAATGTGAAACAAGGTTTAGAAGGGAGCTTAAAGTGTAATCGCTCTTTAAGCCCTCAAGGTAAAGAGGGCTTGCCTAGCATGCACAAGGCCCTACGTTCAATCCTCAGCACCACCAGAAAGTCATAGTAATGAGTTTCAGTAGAGAAAAATAAAAACCCAGCCACACACCTAGAATCTCCCAGATTCTGTTACACATGTGCTAAGGCCAGACGACTAGAATTAATGTACCATGGCAAGGGCTTCTGTGTAATAACTGGGGCTTTGAGACTGATGAAGTGGCTTTATTAGGAAGGGGAAGCTTCCTGAGCTCTGTGGCTGTCATCAGTCTTTTTTCTTGCATTAAGCAAACAGACATGCTGAGCCAGCTTCTTCATAGTCTACCAAAAGAGGGGTGGAAATTAACCTCTAGAATCATCTGACTTTGTCTCTCTCAGCAGGCTTGTGCACTTACATTAATTTGTTGCTTCCTCCACAAATTCTTTGTAAATTTTTTGTTTCTTCATCCATCCACAGAATTTTTAGTTTCAGTTATCATGAAGAACATTTTCTTAAAGGCTCTGGAATGCTACATAATATTTGTATCCTTGATCCTATGTCCAGCTCTTCCATTAATTTTTGTAATTAATGATTTGTACATGTAATGGTTTATAAGTTTTCTAGCCATAAAAAATATAGAGAACATGTTGCCAACAAATAAACTTTTGTCTCTACCATCTCAATTTTTATACCTTTTTTCATCTTAGGCCGTTTGCTATAACCTCTTGTGTGTCGTAGTGGGTGTTTCATTCTGATTCATGATAATGCCTTCTAAGTTTCTTAGAGATATCTTTTTAAGTTAAATGCTCTCTACTTTTAGTGTTCTAAGAATTTTTAATGAATTAATGTTGAATTTTAAAAAATATATTCAGGCTGGGTGTGTTGGTGCACACCTGTAATCCCAGCACTCAGAGGCTGAGGCAGGAGGATCATTGTGAGTTTGAGATCATCCTGGGCTACAAAATGAGCTCAAGGTCAACCTGAACTGCATAGCAAGACCCTGTCTCAAAAAGACCAATTTTAAAAATATACATACATACATATATTCAAATTTTGTTACTGATTTTAAAATTAATTGCATCATAGTAAAGGAATATGATCACTATCATATCAGTTTTTTTGTATTTATGAAATGTGGCCTTGCAGCCTAGAATATGGCTACTGTGTGGGAAGAATACCAAAGCATAATCAAGTCAACAGAAGTCAGAAAAGCAGTAAAAAACACAGCAACATAGTATAAGTAAAAAGCACTTAATAAGATGTACAAATAAATGAGATACAAAGATGTAAATGAAATAAATTATCTGATTAAAATATAGCCAGCTATTTCAAACCAAACAAGTTGACAAAGTCTAACTATAGTTCATTTTTAAGAGACATATGATGGATAAAAGAATGAAATAATATACAAATAGGGTAAGAATTGTAGAGTGTACACGTTAATATCAGAAAAATAAGACAGTAAGGGGGAGAAGCATTGGGCAGAAAGATCACTACTTAACATTAAAGGAAAAGAAATGAAAAGTTGGGAGGAAAATTCAGACCAACACTCATGGAGATACGTTGTTGGGACTGATCATTAACATTATGATGTATTTGTCTCTCCTAAGAAAAAGGAATTTCCTTCATCTAACCAAAATACTACATATTTAGAGAGACTTAACAGTTTTGCAGTCTTACATCTAGTACACATTCTACATTTGTCCCATGAAAATCTTTTAAAGCTATTCTTCATCCTCATACTAAGATTTACTCTTTGTGCATAGACAGAGTTGTGTGTTGTCCACGGGTTCTTTGTTGAGGGTGAGCAGGGGCCTCACATGCTGACTCTGTGTGTGTGTGTGTGTGTGTGTGTGTGTGTGTGTTTGTGTGTGTTCTTTAAAGATTGAACCTAAGGATATTCTGCCCTGAGCTACATCCTCAGCAATGAACAGTTCGCTGTATTCCTTATTTTACTATATTTACTATATATATCTATATTTATTTTGAGACAGAGTCTTGCTGAGCTACACAGGCTGGCTTTAAACTTAGTAGCTGGATTAAAGAGACGCTCCACTGCACCCGTATCCTATCTTTATTCCTTTTTTTTTTTTTTTTTTGGCGGTACTGGGGATCGAACTCAGATACTACACTTGATCTTAGCCAAAAGGCCGAGAAGCGATGGGGATCGAACTCAGGACCCTGCGCTTGCTAGGCAAGCGCTTATTCCACTGAGCTATATCCCCAGTCCTCCTATCTTTATTCTTTAACTGGCTGCCTACTGTTGTATTTCCCCATGACATGATTTATCAACAAGTCCAGGACAGTCGTCCTGGAATGTCCCACAGTTTGTATTTGTCTGGGTTGTAATTACTTTAACTTTGAAAGGGAAGGTAAATATCCTACATTCCATATTTGTCTGATTATTTCATTATAGTGCTTTTAGTGTATTTCTCTATCCCCTACAGTTCTTCTAAATTAGAAGCTAGGTATAAAACCTTGCTTAGGTTCAATTGAAGTGTTTTACAAGTGTACTTTACGAGTGATGTATCGTTTATGTTGTATCACATCAAGGGGTACTTATCAGGTTGTCTCACTATTTTAAACCACATCTCTCATTGTAAGGTGTGATTTTCTTTTTGCTTATTTAGGTTTACCCTCTTCAGTCTTTAGGCTATTTCTGTTTCCTAAAGCTGCTATAACAAATTAAACAAACTGGTTAATATGTAACACCACAGATTTGTTCTCTTACAATTCTGGAGGTCATAAATCCAGAGCTTTCATTGGGCCAAAGCCATTTTGTCAGCAAGGCTGTGCTGATTCTAGACTCAAGGCTCTCTAGACTTGAGTGGCGCTGAACCTTTTAGAGTTTTATTGATACAAGCCGCCCACTGTGGCATGCAGTGTGCCATAATTTCACTGCCACTGCTCTAGACTATAGGAAGAAGTGCATTCCTTGTTTCAGCTTCTAGAACTGCATTCCTTTCAAGACTTTTCTCATTTTTGAAGCCAGAACTGGAGGCTGGGCGTGGTGGTGCACGTCTGTAATCTCAGCACTTGGGAGCTGAGGCAGGAGGATCATTGCGAGCTCGAGGCCAGCCTGGACTACAAAGTGAGCTCAAGGCCAGCCTGAACTGCATAGCAAGACCCTGTCTCAAAAAGGCAAAAAGGAAGGAAGGGAGGGAGGGAGGGAAAGAAAGAACCGACACATACTTAAATCTTTTCTGTAGGTTTACCTGTGGCCTTATTACTTGTGATTACATTTAGACCCCACCCAGATAATCTAGGTGGGATGATATTTCCTCATCTCAAATACTTAATTTAAATGAGATGTTGTGGTGCACTCCTGTAATCCCAACACTCAGAGGCATCACAAGTTTGAGCACCACCTGAGCAATTTAGCAAGACCTTGCCACAGTGTTTACAAGAGAGCTGAGGATGTAGCTGAGTGCGAAAGCCCTGAGTTCAATCCCTAGTACTGCCAAAACAAACAAAACAAAATCACAGCTGATTATTCTTTCAGCATACACAGGTTCTATGGTGTGGAATATAGTCTTCTTCGGAGGGCCCATTATTTAGCCCACTGTGCCATCTTTCATATTACTTCTGGGTTCAGTTTCCTTTCATTATCTTTTTAAAAAGGCGAAAGATTTATACGATCTGAAGAGAAACCAGAGTATCATTATCTTTTTAACTTGTTGAGAAATACGACAACAGTTTAACGGCTTTTCTTTTTTCTCTGATAGAATTTTTTTGCTTTTTCACTTCAACTTGTGTAGATAGTTTGGGAATTAGTTTTATTTTTCATGGCCAGAACTGAGTGAACTATTTTATTTTGTTTGGGGTGGGAGTTATTGGGAATCAAACTCAGGACCTTGTGCTTGCCAGGCAGGTGCTTTCAGTGCACTACTTTCGTCTGAGTATTTTTTTATTTTGAACCGGTTTAGAAATTTTATGGCCATTTTCTACTCACTTATCTTTCCTGAATTTGCTAATGCCATTCTTCATGTTTCTTGTATTTTCCACTCATTTATCTGAGCCTTCTAGTTAATTTTCTCAGAATCATCTTTCAGTTCTTCATTTCTTTAGTTCTAATCTGCTCACTTCACTACAGGTCTCATTTTGTTTTTATTTTGGTCACAGGATTGAGCCCATGCTCACCTTTGTTAGACATGTCCCACTGAGGCCTTCCTCTGAGGTTTGATTTTGTTTTTTTAATGAGTATATGATTCAAAATGGAAGTCTTTATAGCTTCCCCATTATTACATTTCTTTTCTATTTTGCAGGGATGTTTATATTTTTTTCCCAGTGAATGATTAATCTCTTGGCCTGTTTGCATTCAGCACTACAGTTCTCCCAACAATTTTCTTGAAATTTTAGGTCCTGATGTCTGTTTGCCTTTAATAATAATCCTTTTTTTCTTTATTTTTTCCTTCTGTTAGTTACTGGGTATAGTGATGCATGTCTATAATTATAGCACTCAGAGAGGCTGAGGCAGGAAGACCATGAAGTAGATCTCCGTCTGGGCAATTTGCAAGACTTTGTCTCAAAACCTAAAAGAAAAAAAAGAGGGCTGGGATTATAACTCAGTGCAGAGGCCCTGAGTTCAATTCTTAGTACCACAAATAATAGTCCTGTAATTTTCTCATTTGACCTATTAAGTAGCATGTCACTGTGTTCCTAATGACTATATCATTAAGAAATGTTTTTTATTCCAGGTTGGATTTTTTTTGGTTTTATTTTTTGTATTTAAATTCTTGCTAGCTTCACAAAGTGATTTTAGCAGGTCTTAAAATATACTATCACCTACTTATAGTTGGTATTATAATTATATTTTCTTTAAAGATTTGATGGAAATGTCAAAATAATCTAAATAGATACTTGTTCACAGAGGTGAAGGGGACCAGTGACTGTAGTTGTTCTGCGCGGTAGCTGTGCTTCAGTTCTTTCCATAGCAGTTGGTCCATATCTTTGTTTTAACACAGGCATCTTCAGTGCTAGACTTTTTTAAAATTCTCAGTCGTTTTTGGAGAGAAAATTCTGCCTTTTGGGAAGTCACTAGAAATGACCAGTTGTTTACTAAGATTGTCTGGTTTTAATTGCTATGATATGGTGAAAAGATCAAGACAGGATAGGAAACTTTTTAGTAACTTTCTTGAAGCTTTGAAAATTTTTCCATTCCCTGTTGGGATTGTTGTAAGAGCTGTCCCTCTTTTTCTAAGAAGGCATATTAAGGCTAAAACTACATATCTGCTGCTTGCTTTACAAATATTTTACTTTTTAATATATATTTTATAAAAAGCATCAGGTTCTTTCTCTAACTCTTCTGAGAAGTCTAAATTTTCTCTGAAACTCGTCTTTTCTAATTTGTTCAAGTAGGACCATTGTAATCTTTTCCTGTTCTTTGGATATAAAGTTATTCTACTTCAAGAAGATAAGAAACCTGACTTCCAGACACCATTGGTCTGATCCCCACCCTCCTAAAATAATCTTATAGTTTTGTGCTCCCCAGAAGAAAATTTCATTCCAGTCAGCACAGTCTATTCATTCCTCAGTGTTCGTTCCCCCTCTCTAATCACTTTCCTGTTTCTCACCCCCTAGAGAGCAGCCCTTTATGCTAATTGAACGTGAGTCATATCTGGAGTTGGGGGACTGTGTGTAATAGAACCCTGAACTCACTGGGCAAAGAGTCGAGTCAGGGACTCGGGTCAGTTGTTGTCATTCTCTGCTGTTCTGAAGACTGTTTAGATCATCAATTTTAATTAAATACCTAATAGGACTATGACACCAAAATAAGTGATAAGGGCATAAAAGATAAAATGTGTTTTTGATCTCGACGCAGCTAACAGACATGAAAGACATAATCAAGATTAACATACCCTGATTTAGAAAGAACTTTTGTCTATGTGATCATTTTGCTTGTTGCAGAAGTATGAGCTAAAGAAAGTGTTCATTTTTTAGCAAATACATATACAGAGTCCACAAAAAAAAAAATATATATATATATACACACACACACTTCAGGAAAAGAAAAACTTGTATAAATACTTTATACAAATTTTCTGAGACATGATGAGATAATACATCATGGCCTCTACAGTCACAAGAGGTGCTCAAAGTGGTGACCGTTAGCTTCCAGACACTTAATGGCACGGCAGGTTGCTGCTCAGGTGATCTTGGTGATTGAGATGGCTGCACATGCATTTTCAGTTTCTTCTCTATGGGCTGGCAGTATAGTGGGTTTTCTGCAATACATGACATCCTCTAGTGTCCCCCATATGAGGGTAACACAATGTATTTTAAAAAATTATATTATTTTTCTTTTACTGAAGTGTATATACATTTTTCTGCTCCCCTTTCTCCCTCCCCTATATATATATGTATATATATATATATATATATATATATATATATATATATAAATATAAAGAAATCTCTGTCTTTGCTGGGCATGGTGGCACACACCTGTAATTTCAGCATTTGGGAGGCTGAGTCAGGAGAATCACCATGAGTTTGAGGATGAGTTTGAGGCCAGCCTGGGCTACATAGATGCTATCTCAAAAAAAAAAACGAAACAATCTCTGTCTTTCGAATTTCATTCTGTTGAGGACTAGAAAGGTTGTATACTGTTAACAACATAAACAAGTAAAATATATAGAGCATGGTTGTCATATGTGTTACAGGACAAAGAAAGTTAGCAAAGGGCATCAGAAATTTTTTCTGTGTACTGGTGAGGATTGGAAGGGATAAAGGTGGTTGATATCAACCTAAATAAATGGTCAGAGAATACCTCATTGATAAGGTGACCTGGGCGTAAAGATGAATGAACGTGGTAGGGTAGCAAACCTTGGTGAAACCTTAGGTTTCTAGGTAAAGTAGCAAACCTTAGGGGAATAGCACTGCAGGCAGAAGGAATGGAAAATACAGTGACCCTGCCCTGAGGGTGTACGTGGCACATCCAATATGGCCAAGAGTGATCGGAGACAGGGGCTGAGGGGAACAGTAGAAGATGAGCATAAGCATGTAGCAGAGGGCTAAATCATACAATGCCTTCTAAACTTCTGTAAAGACCTGGGTGGTTTTTACCTGGGACCCACTGCAATCAGTGGTGGTTTTTACTTGGGATCAGTTTTCAGTAAAAGACTGACATGTGATCTGTAGTTACAGTTTTTTGGTTTTGTTTTGAAGTACGAAGGATTGAACCCAGAGTCTTCACACTGAGCTACCTCCATAGGCCTTTTAAAAAAGTTTTTTAAACTATTTTTGAGACAGGGTCTAAGTTGCTAAGTTGCATAGGCTGGTCTTAAATTTGGAAATCTTCCTGCCTCAACTTTCCCAGATAGCTGGGATTATAAGTGTGCACCGCCACACCAGGCTCTACAGTTACAGTTTAGGTATATGTCCACAGTGGGTTATAGACATGAAAAAGAAAGCAGTCTGTCATTTGCAGCACCATGGATGGAACTGGAGACGATATGTTAAGTGAAATACATCAGGCACTAAAGGCCAGATGTATGTTCTCACTTACCATTTATGTGGCATCGAAGTTCCTCTAGGGTAAGTAAAGAATAGAATAGAATCCTAGGAAGAGGGACAAATGGAGAGAGAATGATTAGTGGGTACAGAAGTATCATTGGATAAGTGAAATAAGTTTTAAGGTTCTATAACAGAGTAGGATTACTGGCTGACAACAATTGATTGAATACTTCAAAATAGCTAATAGGATTTTTTTTTTGTACCAGGAATCAAACTCAGGACCTTGCACTTGCTGGGTAGGCACTTGTGCCACTGAGTTATATTCCCAGCAATGGGATTTTGAATGTTATCAGCACAAGGAAATGATAGTATTTCTGAGATGACAGATATGCCAGTTATTGATGTGATCATTGCATTTGTATTCATATGTATTAAAGTGTCACACTATACCCCATAAAGGTATAAAATTACTATCTCAATTAAAAATGAAAAAAAAATAGTGGCCATGCCAGCCAAGAAACAGGAGAGACCACTTCAGAGACTGTTGGGATGAACTTAAGAAGTGAGGAGGTCCTAGACCAGAGCAGTAATGGTAGAGAAGGTGAATATGTCCACATATGTTTGGATGTAGAGATGGATTGGGTATCAATGAGAAAAAGAGTTAAGGGTGATGTTAAGGCTTGGTTTTAGCAACTCAGATAATGGAATTTGCCATTTTCTGATGTGAAAAGACTAGAAAAAAGTAAGTTTTTTGGAGGGTGGGCTGGGGAGAAGACCAGAAGTTCTTTGTTGAATGTATTAACGTTGAAATGCTTGTTATCCTAGTAAGGTGTTCACTAGGCACTTGGAAAAAGCACGGAGTCAAGAGAAGACATCTGAATTTTAAATTTTGGATTTTGTCAGTTTGTAGTAGGCATATAAAAACACAAAAGTGAATGGTATCACGTAGGGAGTAAGCACAGTTAGGGAAAAGAAGACATACAGCACCTTGTGGAGATAGGAGATAGGAGTGCCTCCTTTAGCAGAAGCACTCTAAAAGGATGTGGTATAATATCTGACTGTAGAAAGAATTTACCAATCTATGATTGTTTCTCAAGCTTTGATGTCTATGTGAATCATTTCGCTAAAGTTCAGTAGGTCTGAGATGGGGCTGGAGGTTCTGCAGTCCTAACAAACTTAAAAAAGTTGGTGATGCTATTGGCCTGTGAGCCACTGTTTGAGTAGCAAGACCGTATGACAAAAAAGACATAAAGTGAAAACAAGTGGAAGGCTTTAATATTTATAGAAAAATTAAAGATTAATAGCCATAGTAAAGGGTACTTACAAATCAGTCTGAAAAAACAAAGCTCAATAGAATAAAAGGGAATATGGCATAAAGAACTTTCAAAAAATAAATATGATAATTAACATTAAAAAACAGGTTTATAGGAAATGCAAATTAAAACAGCATAATTCCTTTTTCTCTTTCAGGCTGATAAAATTTTAGAAGTTTGGTAACATTTAATGTTGGTAAATTTTTGGAGAAAAGGAAGGATTCATACCCTATAGACTTGGTGCATTTCTTCTTTTGGAAGACCATTTGACATATTCATTAAAATTTTAAATATGTAGGTCTGGAAGTGTGGCTCAGTGGTAGAGCACTTCTTTAGCAGATGCATAGTACTGAGTTCAAGCCCCCGCACTAAAAAAAAAAAGTATGTATGTATGTATTTATATATTTCAATCCAGGAATCTTATACTTAAATATTGAAAAGGAAATCTTGCACTTTTTCCCAGAAAAGCAGTTCAGCATCATTCACTGAAATACCGTTTGAGGTTGAGAGAAATGAAGCAATGCAAAGGTCCCTTAATAAGACAAATAAACTAAGAGTCTTGAGACCCTTTTGCTCACTTATTTCCCTTTGTAAACTGTTATTTCCTTTCTCTTTTTTCTTTTCTCTTGAGTTGAAGTCTTGCTATATTGTTCAGGGTGTCCTTGAACTCCTGCCTCAGCCTCCAACGTAGCTGAGCTGAGACTACAAGTGCACATCACTATACATCAAGTCACATCTTTTTATTGTAACTACAAGTACTTTAAAATTCATACTTTCTACTGTGTGTTATATTTATGTTAAGCATTTTTTTGGTAAAACCTTAACACTACAGATTAAGATCACTTAGTTTATTGAAAATATCTACCATATAATGTAATTTGCAAGCCAGTTGCCATTTTTCAGCCCAAATTGGAACTCATTTTTACCAGAAAAAATCTAACTTATTATATATCTTAAAATAAACATGTTAGTGTATATACCTTTATTATAACCACTAGACTTCTGAATTCTAGGCTGTCCAGCTGTATAAATGAATAAGGCCTGAAATTTGTAATAAAGACCTGCTCATAATTTATTCTTTGACAGGATTTTTCTTTTCTTTTAATTGTCTCTTTCTTTATTGACTACTTTGGAGGTTATATATATCAGAACTGAGTATCTTGTCATATTTGAGATAGATAAGAACTTTGCCTTTTATAAAGTAGAAAATGATGATTTTTTAAAAGGGGAAGGTAGAAGGTAGACAAGAAATAGTTCTCAAACACATGAGTTAAGGAGAGTACAGAAGGAGGTTGGGGATCTATCTGGATATTGATTTCTTAAAATTATCCATGTCACCTAACTCTAGTAATCACTGAAGTTTGGAAACCATTGAAATTTATTAATGTCATAAAATATGAATTTGTGCTTATATAACCATTAAAAAAGAATATTGATATAGAAAGAATTCTGAGACATTGTTACTTAGTGAAAAAAGTGTTAAAATATTTTATATATAATTATATGTATTTATATATTTTATATATGTATATAAGAGAACATGAAAAGATGCTTGCCACAAACCATGAAGAGCATTTACCTTTTTGATGTGGAGCCTGGGATGTGGGGGAGGTGAAACAGATTCTCTTGGCTTATTCTAAATACAATTGAGAATAAATTGTGACACTGGTGTAGGAAAATAGTTAAAGGTGTTTAATAATAAAGGGGAAAACCCACTATACTAAATGATCTCCAAGTTCTAGACATTGAGGAATACTGGATAGTTATTTCTGTTAATATTTTCCTAATTCTTGACAAAGGATCTACAACTGCAAATGACTTAAATTTCTTGGCCATGTCAGCTAGCAGTTCCTAGGAATGATTTCAGTGTGTCATAAATTTGTTTCTGAATACTTTGGCCACCTTATTTTCTTCTTTCTGTTGGCATTGAAGCTCCATGCCTTGCGTGCCCCTCAGGTTCCCCTTTGTACTTGTGTACTCACTTTCTGTGTCTGTCAGATTGTGTCAATTGCTGGCGAAACCTCTTAAGACTTGAAATGGCTTGAAAGTTGATTTGTCATAGTACAAATTCATGACACAATGTCTCACTGTTTGATTATATAGTAGAAATAGAAACAGAAAATAGAGTCATTTTTGTATAATGTTAAAAAATTCTAATGCATATGCTACTGATCTTTGTTTAAATTCTTTTACAATTTTTTTTAGGTATGGAATATCAAACAAATGATTAAGTTGACGCAGGAACACATCGAGGCCCTATTGGACAAATTTGGTGGGGAGCATAACCCACCATCAATATACCTGGAGGTAAGCTTTTGAATATCATATTTGTAGTCATTTTAAAACAGAGAAAAAATAATTTGTAAAACATATTTGTATGATAACTTGGTTATTTTAGAAGGTAGGATTAGTAGTAGACATTAAAAGAAAATTAATTTTTGCCTTTACTATATGTCTTAGTCTGATTTTGTTACAATATGTGCACATTACTTTTGTAATTTGGTAAACATCAAAACTAACTAAGGAAGAAGTCCTCTATGAACTTTAGAATATACTCTGAAGAGAGAGCACATTGGTAATCAGCAAAACTAGTTACCATGGCAAAATGGGACAATTTTGTGAAATATCTTTTCCAGAACAAGTTCCATCAGAATTAGTTTCTGGTTCCTTATAAAAGATAAAGCTTATAATCTTAAAATAACCCAACATTACCTACCTTTTCCAATAGTGCCTTGAGGTTGTGTCAAGCCTGGAGCACAATTGTAAATTTAGTTAGTCATTGTTCTTAATCCCGTGAGATAGTAGCTAGTATCATAATCACAGATAAGCCTCAGCTTTAGTTTCCTCTGGATATCAGTCAGGTTCCACAGACAGCAAGCTGCTGTGGAATCTAGGCAGTCAGGTTCTACAGCCCACACTGCTCACCACTACCCTTTACTACTTCTCCATATAAAAGATGGCTCAGTTATAATCATTAGTCACATGTGGAAATAACCCTGAGTTAAAGGACAGATCTTCTCCAGTTCATGAGAGAGTTTGCATTTCTAAAGTGAATCCTGAGTGGGCGTGGTGCTACATGCCTGTAATCCCAGCATTCAGGAGAATTGCTACAAGTTTGAGGCCAGCCTGGGCTGCATAGTAAGTTCAAGGCCAGCCTGAATTATAGAGTGAACCCTTATCTCAAAAAAATAAAATTAGAGAGAAAAAAAAAAAGAATCCTGAAAGTTTGGAAGTACCAGTTTAATGAAGTGTTCTTTTTTCTCTTCATATGTGGCTGATCGTGGATCACACTAGTAGTTAATATCTGTGCTGTGCTAGAACTAGAATTCTTATTTTTAGGTACTAACTAGTTAGTGTGCTTTCTAGTATTCTATGCTGTCTCTTTCTCTTGAATATCTGAGAAGGCCAGGCAAAGAAACAATGAGAAGTGTAATTCCTTGTTAGTCAGAATTTGACAGTGTAGGTAGCAGTCCCCCCTCGGATATAACACATCTACACCAGTCACGTGTCTCACTATGGCAGTGATTCACTGCCTGCTCTATATGCACATACTCTTCCTACTTTTTACTATTTAAACACTGATCATTAACACAAAAAAGCTTTGAGCTTACTCTGTGCTTGGTACTATATGAAGTGCATTTATTATTTAATCTTTAAGTTACCTTAAGCTAGATGGTAGGTAGTAGGAATTTTTGTTACCACTATTTTATAGGTAAAGAAACAGAGGTTAAGACAAAAAGAGAATGCCTAACTGGCCAGTCATGAGGCAAAAGCTCTGAGAGTGAGCAAAGTTCACCTCTTACTCCTTCGCTAAGTTGCGGCTGTTAGGTGTTTGGCCCAGCAACAGCACAGCTACCCAGTACAGGGTCCCCTGAGACTTCATGTGAACGTTAGAAAGCGTTTTTCATTTCCATGTGCACATCATGAGGATTTAAGGACTGCATTGAATCTATAGATTGTTACTATTAGTATTGGCATTTTAAGAGTTTTAAACTCTTAAATATGAATAAATAGCTAAGAATAACTACATTTGAGGAAAGCTTTTAACAGGAACAAGAAAGCAAATGGCCACAGGAACTCAAAAACTGCAGAGAATAGAAGAAAACTTCAAAAATAATTATACTTAGCATGATGACTAAGAGAAGATACAGTTATCCGCTCTTACTTGACAGTTGTCATGAAAAAGCAAAACTAGGGAGAAGCTCTGAGAGGGGTGGCCCACTCTCAGGCACTCTCTGTCTATCTTAGATGGCGACTGCCTTTCAATAAATTCTTCCTACTCTGAGTAAAAAAGGAAAGAAAGAAGTTCTTGGAAACTAAAAATATTACAGCAGAATAATCTGTGTGTATATGTCTATATCCACAGATATCCATAAGTATGTATGTATGTGTATGTAAATAAATAAATATTGAAAGATGAATGTTTCAAAATGCAGGATAAAAGTGAAGATAGAAAATATGAAAGGAAAGATCAGAAAAATTAGAATAAATTCAAATCTATAAAAATTTAAGTGTTTTTAGTTGCAAGAAACAGAAATGCAAAATAACAGATTACCAAAATGAATAGGGATTTTATTTTCATGTAACAAGAAACATGGAATAAACTATACTAAGATGGGTTGTCAGACTCTGGTTGGATCTGTATAGCTTGTTTGGCTTTTTTGTCAAGACTGCGGCAGATAGGCCAGGCATGGTGGTGCATGTCTGTAATCCCATCACTCAAGAGGCCAAGGCAAGAGGATTGCTGCAAGTTCGAGGCCAGCCTGGGCTACACAGTGAGTTCAAGGCCAGCCGAACTGCATAGTGAGACCCTGTCTGAGATAAACAAACCAAAACAGTGCAGCAGAGCTGAGGCTCTTTCCATCATGAAACTCCTCAGAGCATAAAGGAGACAGCAAAGAGGTTCTCTTGACACTGAGCTCTTTCTTAAGGGAAACTCCCCCAAATAACCCTTGTATGACTCCCTTTTATATCTCATTGACCAGAATGAGGTCACCATCATTCCTAGACCTGTGACTGTTCTTGTATTTGCTGAAATAAAAGACTATAAAGAGTTAAATTTTTTAAGTATTCACAATTTTTTTCTAATTAGCCTGTGTGCTGACCAGTAGAAATTTGTGTGTGGTGAATTAACTAATAGTGAACTTGTAATACCCCAGCTAAACTGAATCAGCGTGGTGCTGGGTGTGGAAGGTCCCCTGAGGATTGTTACTAACAGCAAAAAGGAGAACTGGAGGGGAAGGTGGTGTGCTGTTGATCCTCCTGGAGAAGCTTGTCATGCTGGTTTTCCTGATAGGAACTCAGCTGTATTCATTGCTGGAGTAGCTGTGGTCTTTTCAGGGGAGCTCTGGTCCTTACCTTAATTGTCACGTCCTGGCTCCAGTGCAGACCTCTCAGCCTGCTGGCACAGATCCTTCATCCCGCTGGTGCAGACTTTCTAGCTTTCACCACTGACCTTTGAGCCTTCCCGGAGTGGATCCTTGATACAGACTTGCATAAGACATTGTCAGGGGCTCTACGCCCTCAACTGGATTCTTTGGGTCTCTAGTGTGTAGACAGATCTTTAGCACTCTTCTGCATTTGACTTTTTGAGTGAATATTATAAAATAATCCTATAAATTATTTGTGCTGTATTAAATCTGTTCCCTTGAAAACCCAGACTACAACATTGTGCTATAGTTATTTCATTTATGGTGTTTCAACAGAAATCCCTTTGATGTTTCTACAGGGAGATAAATTGTTAATTACGTATCTCTGCTTTTTCTCTTCCTTGAAGCAAAACAGAAATTAATTATATCACCATCAGAAATCCTCATTTCTTTTTCCATTGGCCAAATATTTAAAAATCATTTTTTAAGTTGTTCAAGATTTTCTCCTACTAACACATAATAAGTAATGATCTATTGATTCCCTTTATAACTATAGTAAAATGAGCTATGGTGCTCTAAAGAATTTCAAATTGGTCTTTTCAGTCGATCTGTTTCCCCCTTTTCAGCCAGGAGGAAAAGCTGTTTGCCCTGAAAAGTTGTTCCTTAGAGTTTCTGCTTTTCCTCCAGTTTGCCTGTATCCATTCATCAGCAAATAAATCTGAATACTCTCTGTGGGTAAGGTACAATGTGAAGTGCTTTTCTAATAGTGGATCCCTTTCTGTGCCCAGCATAGCATACTGGAGCCCCGAGTTGGAGAGAGAGTGCTTTCGGAGTCACCCTCATTGTCTAATTTTGTGATGGTCGAGTCCTAATTACCTCAGAACACCTGGGTCCCCTACAGGCTGATGAAAACAGAAATAGCTCCTAAATTTATTAAGTACCTGCTATGGATCAGGCCCTGGCTGAGTGTACAGTAGTTTATTTAATCTTCAGTTTGTCTTTCGAGCTGTCTGTGCTTTCTGCTCTCCTTTTTGTTTTATAGATGAAGAAACAAAGACATAGAAAGATTTAATAATCGTGTGGCCAAGACCACAGAGTTTAAATGGTGTGCCTAATATTTGAAGCCAGACATTTTGCATTTGGAGCCTGTGTTCTCAGTCATGGTGTCATTGTTTACGATGCTTGGCAGCTCTTCTGACCCTTAGTGTAGAGCCCAGGAAATATAAAGGCATTAGAACAACTGTGCAATGAAGAGAGTACTGAAAGCTAGACGCTTCCTGTGGAATGCAGGGCAGTTCATTTTTCATATGTGCAGGCAGTTCATAAGATTTGATTGTATACTGTGAGATTAAGCTCAGTAAGAATAATTATGTATGGGGAAGTTACTAAGGATTGAACGCAGGGCCTTGTGTTTGTCAGGCAAATGCTGTACCATTATGCTACATCTCCAGCCCTTTTTAAATTTTTATTTTCACACAAAAGTCTCACTAAATTGCCCAGGTTGGCCCCAAACTTTTGATTATCCTGCTTCAGCCTTCTAAGCAGCTGGGATTATAGGTATGTGCCACCATGCCAAGATCAGTAAGGATAAATTTAATGAACTAAATGATACAAAATAAAAGCTTTATTTTACTTCTTCCTTACATTAAAATTAAATAGACCTGGGCTGGGGATATAGCTCAATAGAATAAGTGCTTGCCTGGCAAACGCAAAGTCCTGAGTTCGATCGCCAGAACTGCAAAAAATAATTAAAAAATTAAATAGACCTTTGGATTGTTTTCTTTTTCTTCTTATTAAAAAATAATTGGGCTGGGGATATAGCTCAGTGGAATAAGCGCTTGCCTAGTAAGTGCAGGGTCCTGAGTTCGATCCCCAATACCGCAAAAAAAAAAAAAATTCACATCAGATCAACTTATTAAAAGCATTTGTTATTGGTTGATTTCTTGATGGTAGCTGTTCTTTCTGGAGTGAGATGAAATCTGTGTTCTTTTATGAACATTTTTTCATATATTTATTTGACATTTGTATTTTTTTCATCTGAGAAGTGTATTTTCATCTCAGATGCCCATTTTTGGATTGGGTCTTTGAATTTGGGGCTTCTGATTTTTTTTCAATTCTTTATATGTTCCAAATATAAGTCCTTTGTCTGAGGGACAACTGGCTAAAATTTTTCCCACTCTCTAGGTTGTCTTTTCACTCTGTTGATGATTTCTTTTGATGTACAAAGTTTTTTAATAAGATGAGATTCTAGTTCTTGATTCTTTGAAGTGTTTCCTGTACAGTCTGGGCTTTGTTCATGAACTCTCTTCCCTGTTTACTTACAATGTTTTCAAAGTTTATGCATGTTGTAGTACATATCAGTACTTCATTTTGCTTTATGAGTGCATATTCCATCTTAAAACATTTTGTTTAATGCTGACGGGGCTCTGGGGAAGAAGGAACCCTTCTCCACCAATGGTGGGAGTGTAGATTGGTGCAACCACTGTGGAAATCAGTGTGGAGATTCCTCACGGTGCAACCACTGTGGAAATCAATGTGGAAATTCCTCAAAAAACTAAAACTAGAGGTTCCATTCAACCCAGCTATTCCCCTTCTTTGGTATCTTCCCAAAAGAATTAAAAGTATACCACAGCAATATATGCGCACAATGTTTATAGCAGCACAGTTTGTAATAGCCAAATCTGAGAAATAGCCCAAATTCCCGTTAACCTATGAATGGATAAAGAAAATGTGGATTTTTTTAATGCAGTGGAATACTACTCTGCCGTAAAGAAGAATAAGCATGAGACATTTCTAGCTAAGTGGATGCACCTTGAGACCGTACTCTTAAATTAAATAAATCGGACACATGTGTTTAAATATCACATGGTTTCTCTTGTATGAGAAAACAAAAGTAAATAAGGACCACATGTATAATAGATACTGGGAAATGGGAAGATGTTTAAATGAGAAAGGGAGCAAGGAAGAGAGGAGGAGGAAAGGAATGAAGGGACAAAGAAAAATAGAAGGAAAAATGGAAACAAAGCTTGTGTAAATAGAGAGGAAGAGGGGCCAAAAGGAGGGGGAGAATGGGGAAAAAAGAAGCAAAATCTATTATGTACAGGTATAAACTCCCTAGGATGAGTGTACTCATTATGTATGCCTAACATGTACCAATGAAATTAAAAGTTGTAAAAAACCATCTTGTTTATCCAATTAACAACTGATAAATATTTGGGCCATTTACACCTTTTAGATATATTACTTTAGTAATTCTACAGTGAAAATTCATGTATAGGTTTTGTGTAAACACGGTTGTCAGTTCTCTTGGTTGTGCGCCTAAGTACAAAATTGCAGGGTTCTGTGGTAATGCTTACATTTTGAGAAACTGCTGAGTCTTTATACTATTTTACATTTCCGGCAGCAGTGTATGAGAATTCTTATTTCTCCTTATCCTCACTAACACTTGTTATTTCCCACTTTGTTTTGCTTACAGCTATCCTAGTAGGAGTGTATTGGTATCGTAGTTTGGTTTTAGTTTGCATGATTAATGATACTAGAAAGCCATGCTATTATCTCCTTTGTCTGTTTTAAAATTAGGATTTATATGCATTTCTGTTATTGAGTTGTAAAAGTTCATGTTTTCTTGTAGTTTTATAGTTTTAGTTCCTATATTTTGAACACATGCTCCATTTTGCATAAATGTGAATATGATATTAGGTAGTAGTTTAACTTTATTGTGTTGCATGTGACTGTCTAGTTGAATTGGTGTTATTTGTTGAAAAGACCATTTTCCCCCATTAACTTGTCTTGACATCATAATAAATCTGAATATCCTTATACCAATATTGCACTATCTTGACTATTACAGCTTTTAGTAAGTTTTAAGACAAGAAGTATGCATGCTTCAACTTAATTGTTTAATTTTTATTGTGAGTCCTTTGCATTGCCATGTGAATTTCAAGATCAGTTTGTTTGTTTCTACAGAAACAGCAAACTGGGATTCTGATAAGGTCAACAATGGACTTGTAAATCAGTTTGGTGAATATTGTCATTTTAATGATATCTTCTCAGCATCTCCCCTTTTTTATTTAAAAAAAAGACACAATCTGTGCTGTTGTCTAGCTTATAGGTTAGGAGAATCATGTCAAGAGCTCAACTGAGTAAGCTAGTAATAATAATAAGCACAAAAAGAATTACTAGTTTGTTTGGTTTTTTTTACTACTCATTATGATGGATGAGAATGTGGCAGTCTCTGGAATAAAGAGAAAGGATAGCTTTTTGGATTTTATCAAGGGGAGCTTATAATTAAACTTTGAAAAATAAGTAGAGCTTTGATGAAAAGCAGGTTTGAAAAGTTGAACCCTGTAGAAGTGCCTGGTATCTGCACATTTGGAAGACCCAGAGGAATTTTATTGTTGATGGTGGTTGAAATGTGGGTTTATGTGAGGCTGACTTGTTTACATGTGTAGAGTTAGAAGCAGAGGAAAAGGAGAGTTGAACGTAACAGAAAATGGGGATGTAGAGAGTTGTTTGGACAAGAAAGTAGAAGAGGCTTTCATTTTGATGAATTTGACTGTTACAGTAAAGTTAAAGGTAATTTTTTCAGTGTGAAGGGTGAAGTTGGGATCAAGAGAAAAACAAAAAGGTTAAAATAAGTATTGTAAAAAATGTGCTGTGTTGTTTAAAATAAGTAAAATATTTCACAGACCATTGTGAAGGACCAGATGAATCTATGTTCCATGAATTGATAATGAACTAACTGGCCTAGTTTTTTGGTTTTTTTTTTTTCTCTAGCATTGTGCGGTAGCCTAAAGGGTGTATATGTGTGTATGTATGTGTAATAAATGAACAGAAAGGATTTACCCAAAATTGGTATTTAGCAAATTTGTTAATAAAAGAACAAGAAGCAGCTAGAAGCTGGGAGTGGTGGCACATGCCTCTTAAATCCCAGGGAGGCTGCAAGAGGATCTAGTTTAAGGCCAGCTTGGGCTGCATAGAACAATAAGACCCTGTCTCCATAAAAAGGAAAAGAAAAAAATTTTGCCAGAGAATCTAAAATTTCAGTTAGGGAGAGAGGGTATCATTGAAATGATGAGCCAGAGTAAAGGAAGGAAGACCAAGATAGCCCAGATCTGAAAATCTAAGGGGCTAAAGTGACCTGAACAGATTAATGTGACAGTGAAATGTATATTTAACAAGATAGAGTAAATGTGTGCTTGTAGGGGATATGAAAAGTTACAGATTGTAAAGATCATGGTGTTGTGTCTCTAGGTCTTGAAGATATATAGGGGGCATGGGAATAAATACCCTTAGAGTAAAGTTCAGTAACTCTAAGGCAGGAGTAATCAGAGTCACGTAGGATGTAGCAAGGATAAGGAGAGGAGATGAGTCAAGCACGTTGGTAGCCTGCAGCTGTGAGGATGAGCAGAATAAGCATGCATTTTGTACTTAACAAAAGGAAGAGTATTGGTAAATGCAGTGAAATGCTAGTAATCCAAAATGGCAGAATCAATGTATTCAAAACCTAAAGCTAAGGTTTTGATAAGAAAATAACATTTGGGAAATTCATTTTTTTCCGTTAACTAACTTTCATGAGGCTAATTCTATATAGTAAATATACTTCCCAAGTGAATGTAAATAAGCATATTTGATTTATGCAAGCAGGAATCTGTTGTTTCCTAGACTGCATATATGTACTTTCAGAAGGTAAAAAGTGGGTCAGTCTTTTTAAAATCAGAACCCTCCACCATGCCGGGCATTTGTGTGGTCAATATATATTTATTGAATGATCGAAGACTTGATAAATGCATCATATTGAGAGAGATACCCTTAATTAGCCATTAGAACTGAAAGCTAAACAATCACAGCTCAGAAAAAATTGAATTGATTTATTTATAATGCCCTAATATGCTATGAAACAGTTTAAGATCAGAGGACAATTTGTAGGTTGTAAGGAAGGAGAAGGCGTTCTGATGCAGTTTAGGTCCCTTACCTCAGTAGTTCATTTTAGTATTTTCCTTTAGATTTCCTCAAAGTAATGTGGAAAGATGTGGTATATCAGAGTTCTGTGGTATTTACTTGAATGAAATTTCTTTTTCATTTCTCTCTCTTTGATAATTCTCCTTTGCTTGCAGAATGAAGTCTGCGCTGTACAGTATGGCATATCCACTCACATCCTGTTCTCTTATCTCCATTTCAGTCTTGTTCCACTGTTCTTCATTTAAATCCGACAAGCACACATTAATCCCTTACTCTGTCTCATGTATTATATAGCGTTTGACCATATCAGCCTATAGTTTTTCCTCTCTGTCTTAGATACATGTTCCCACCTTATTTTCTTGCAGATTATTCCTGTGCAAAGGATCTTCCTTTCTGTTTCCGCGCCCCGAGTACCAATGCTTCTAGTCCCCACTCCTTCCCTGTCCTCCCAATACCAAGAGTGCTGCTTATCTCTTGTATAATAAATACTCACAAGGTGCTAATTACAGTACAGACCTCTGCTTCTGCATAGCCTAATTGTAAACTCACTGGCAGACAGGAAATGCCATATTAAACTCTGTGACTTTTCCTGTGGTCATTAACACGTGTAGTATTATGTCTGTCTGGGATGGAAGGGAGCAGAGTGGACGATGAGTGCAGGGTTGGCACTGCCTTAGAGAACTGTAGACATGCCTTCCACACACTCCATCGTTGTACTTGCAGCATCACTGTTCCTTGAGTTCGATATACTCTAGTCAAGTGAAACTTCTGTCAAGGATGCCCTAGTGGATAGTGGCCCCAGAATTTCCTGACTGTGGAGTGGAAGCCACATTTTAAAATAGTTATTATTCTCTAAGCAAATCTGTAGTGTTGTTTTTTTGTTTTTAAAGAATAAAAGTATTTTAACTGGTAGCTATTTCAGAAAGAAGGTAGCAGTTAAAACATCTAAACCCTTTTCAGGAGTTTTTAGTGCTAATGGTGAAACCTGACACTATGGACCTCAGTCTCATATTTTGACAGATCTTTCCTAATACATCTCCTTTTCAGCCTCTTTTAATATTCATAAAGAGAGAACTTTATATGCTTACCAAAAAAAAATTTACAAAATTTTGTTCTGTAATCAGGGCTGACCTGGAACTTCCTAGATAGCCCAGGCTGGCATCAAACTCAAGATCCTCCTGCCTCAGGCTCCAGAGAGCTGGGATTATAAGAGTGCACCACCATGCTGGTTTTATTTTCTGGAAAATAAAATTTCATAGAAAAAGAGATATTTATTGTTGTTGTAGTATAATAGTTCATCTTATCTAATATAATAGACATGTGATTTGGTAAATTATTATTGGATCAGAAAATTGGAAAATACTGTGCTTTTTAAATTAATATTTGTAGGCCATCTAGACATCACATATATGTAAGGTTTCTCAGTGGAATGTAATATTGTCTTGAATTTTTCCATTTAAAATGTAAGTATCCATCGATTGTATTTTCAGTACTTTATAACATTTAACTTAAAACCTTGCTAGATTATAAGAAAATTATAATAAAAGACTGAAATTTCATATTTTCTTTTGTTAATGCCAGGACAAAGACAAGATTCATTGTTAGCCTATTTTATTTTATAGGCCTATGAAGAATACACCAGCAAGCTAGATGCCCTCCAACAAAGAGAACAGCAGTTACTGGAATCCCTCGGGAATGGAACTGATTTTTCTGTTTCTAGCTCTGCATCATTGGACACCGTTACATCTTCTTCCTCTTCCAGCCTTTCAGTGCTACCTTCATCTCTTTCAGTTTTTCAAAATCCTTCAGATGTGTCACGCAGCAACCCCAAGTCACCACAAAAACCTATTGTTAGAGTCTTCCTGCCTAACAAACAGAGGACAGTGGTGAGTCAGTTTTTAATGTCATATCGGTATTTGTCTTTTTTAGGACTAATTATTGAAAATTGATGTTGTCATTTTATACTCAGAGGTTATGCAATTACAACTATCCATTTTAAGCAAGAATAGAAAAGACATAATTGATGCCAAAATCTGTACTTCTTAATCAGAGCAAATTATATTGTTAGATTTGACAGTTTAACCCATCTACCAAACATAAATGACACTTAAGTCTAAGAGCTTGTTAAGAATCAAGTAGTTTCAAGACTTGAGCTTGTTTCTTTTAATAACATATGCCAGTTAATCTTTTTTCCCCTTAAGAAATTTCCATTCTCATTACTAATGTTGAGTTTTCAGTATGATTGATATTTTTCCTCTGTCTACACAATATTTGATTATAGATTATTAGTGTCATTATTGAAACAACATATGATGAGAAGCCTGTAGAAGTTATAGATGATTTCTGATCCTCACATGGAACAGATATTGTCAGGAGACCTAGTAAGTAATGTACCTATAAACATCAAGACTTTTTAACATATATATGTTGGCTTTTAACATTAATAAAATTCTAAATCAGCTGATAAAAGAAGTTTTTTGCCAGGCATGGTAGCGCATGCGTGTAATCGCAGCGCTCGGAAGGCTGAGGCATGAGAATCGTTGTGAATTTGAGGCCAGCCTGGGCTACCAAGTAAGTTCAAGACCAGCCTGAACTGCATAGTGAGACCCTGTCTCAAAAATACCACCAAAAAAAAGTTTTTTATCAGACAACAGAAAAGTACAATTATTGTTGTTCAGTGTTCAGAAAATTCCTTTTTGACTTAAATATTGTAAAGGAATTTTATCCTGCCTCCAGAATAAGAATTACTGCAAACTAAAAACTAACAGAGTTGCTACTTACCAGGCTATAGATTTTGATCATACTTAGGAAATATTTCTAAAGAATTATCATCAGGAATTCATTCATGCATACTTTTCTTGCCCTTCTACAGAGAAAGAGGTATTTGTAATAACTAGATTATTCATTATATAGAATTACTGCTTAATCAAACTGATTTCTTCTACTGTTTATCTTCTGTTTTATAGAATGGAGTTAACATTATTGTCCCCAACAGATGGTAAATTTCTAAGTAGTCTTTCCATAGATGCCCCTTGAAAGGGAGAATATAAGGTGAAAACACACACAAATTGTCTGTGAATTGAAATCCTATTTTTAAAGCTACCTATGTTACAATTTATGACAGACATCATATCCCCGGTAGGTCTAAAATGAATTCGTTATTACCTGTGCTTATAACAGAAGGGAAACGTGTATTCTCAAGTCCAGAGTCGGGCTGAGGGTGTAAAACATTTAGGTATCTGGAGACTCAACGTTATTTCAGTAGAATTTAACACGTATATAGAAATAGATGCTAGAGCTCAAGGGAATTTAATGTGAAAGAACAATTGTTCAGTCGGTAGGAAAAGTGAATCATTTAGGGTTTGGGGTTTTTTTTTCCAGATTTTTAAATTTTTTTGATTTTTTAAAATTTTATTTTAAAGAGAACAAAATGAAACAATTTCAAAACAAGGTAATAGGAGAGTAACAATGATTAATACATTGCATATTGTTATCTTTAAATTAGTTACCCAGAGTACAAGATATAGGCATTTAATTGTCCAAGCAATATTAACACAACCCTTACTTTTCAGTAAATTGGGCAAAATTAGTAGTATTCACTCTTCTTTTTTGGTATTGAGAATCAAACTTGGGGCCTTGTGTCTGCCAGGCAGGTGCAATTCCACTGAGCTCTATTCTTGGCCCAGTGTTGACTACCTTTACTATCGTGTGTGTGTGTATGTGTATTTGTTTTTTCCCTTCTTTTCTCCTTTCCTCCCAGATTCTCTTCCTTTTGATCAGTTTCTTTCCATTTCACTATATCTATTGTGCAATTTGGATCTTATTTACCCTCGCAGTTTCTCACACTAGGGAGACATCATTGAGGTTTTTGTACAGGCACATCTAGAAAAAGTAAAATTGGAAGTACATCTTAGACAGTTACCAAAATAGTAAATTCTGATAGAATCAAGAAATTAAATACCAGTTGGGTGTACTGGCACATGCCTATAGTCCTGCTTCCTGGGAGGCTGAGGCAAGATGATCAAAAATTCCAGCTCAGCCTCAGTGATATAGTAAGAAACTTCCTTCCTACAAGTCAACAATAACACAAAACCCAGTAAAAAATGGGCCAAGCACTTGAATAGACATTTATTTAAAGAAGATACTCAAATGGCCAAAAAACATGAGAAGGTGGTCAGCATTGCTGACTAGGAACATGGAAACCAAAACCACAATGAGAGACCTTTTAAGCTGTTAGGATGGCTGCTATGAAGCAGACAGAGTGTTGGGGAGGAAGTGGAGAAAGTACTAAATGGTACAACTGCATGGAAAACATTGTGGAAATTCCTTAAACCAAAAAACATTTACAGTACAACATGACCCAATAGTTCTGCTTCAGGATATACACCCCAAAGAATTAAAAAGCAACGTCTTTTTTGGGATAGGGTCTCGCTGTATAGTAGTCTAAGCTGGCCTCTTGTGGGGATCCTCCTGCTCAGCTTCCCGAGTGCTGGGATTACAGGCACGAGGCACCATGCCTGCAGAGAGCAAGGTCTTGATTTGTGCACCCTGTTACAGCTACATTATTCACAATAACCAGAAGGTGAAAGCAACTCAAGTGTCCCTTGATGACTGTGTGTGGCAATACACTCTTGGAAGCTCAGCACTCAGGAGGTGGAGGCAAAAGAATTCCAAGTTCAAGCCTAGATTGGACTATATAGTGAGATCCTGTCTCCAAAAAAAAGAAAAAGAAAAAAGAAAACCAACTGAAAAAATGGGTTCGTTGATAGGTGAATGGATAAACAAAATGTGATATATCAGTATGATGATGTAATTCCTTTAGAAAGGAATTACATTCTGATGCATGCTGCAACATAGAAACTTTGAGGACATTATACTAAAAGAAATTACCTACCCACAAAAAACAAATACTAGTATATGAATCTATTTATATAAAGCACTCAGATTCATGGAGACAGAATAGGCTGTCTCTCAGACAGGGACTTGGGAGAGGTGCAAAAGGAATTGTTAAAGGTGTATAGCCTTTTAGCTCTGCCACGTGAAAAGAGATTGGGGATTGGTGCACAACAACGTGAAGTACTTGACACTGCTCAGCTATACACTTAAATGCATGTATGTGCATGTTTTACTGTCATTTTTAAAAAGTGTGGTAGTTATGCAAAAAGTTAAACATATTCCTGGCATGATTGAACTGCATTACTTATGAGGGTCTACCCAAGAGAAAGCATATGCAGTACCCAACAAAGATTTGTACATAAATGTTCTTACTTGCTTAAAGAAAGAATAATACTTGCTTTACTTGCTTAAATTATGAAGAATAATATCCCCATGTTCCAAGTGCCCATCAACAGGCCAAACTGACATAGCTGTGAAATGAAAAGTAGTGATCCACCGATAGACAACACATAGGTGAATCTCACAGTGATTGCATTGAGTGAAGAAGCCACACAAAAATGGACACACATTATTATTTCATTTACATAAAATTCTAAAAAAAAATTCAAATTCTGCTACAGCAGGGAGGAAAAAAAGCTGGTCATTATTAGCCAGGGTGAGGGCAGGAGAGAGAGAAGAAACCTTAGGAAGTGATGGCTGTGTTCATCATCTTAAATACGCCAGTGGTTGCATGGCTGTATACATGAGTCTTTAAGAAAACTGATAGTGCTGTGTAAATTTGTATAAAATAGACAAAAAGGGGGAAAGAATCATTAAGGATGAGGAGAAGCATGGTTAAAATAAATTTCACAGAAAAGCATTAGAATCTTTTACTACATTTTTAGCAAGAAAGGAACTTTCCACAAATACAGACCATGTTCTTTGAGCATAATGCAGTATAGGGAGAAATTAATCATAATAGAACTCATGTTTTTAGAAATAAGGAGACACAACCAAGTCAACTATAGGTCAAAGAAAGAAGTCTACTTGAAATTAGAAAATGTTTTTGTAAGTAATGAAAATACATATCAAAACCTGAAGGATACACAGAAGCGGCATTTAAAGGAAATCAATAATAGTAAAAAACTTACATATTAGAAAAGAAAAAAACTTTCATGTTAGAAAATAAAAACAAAGTGTCTTAAGTTGAGAAAAAATGCAGCATTGACCAAAGGATAGCAAATATAAATGAGAAAGGGCAGGGGATATAGCTCAGTGGGATAAGCACCTGCCTGGCAAGCGCAACATCCTGAGTTCGATCCCAGTTACCACAAAAAAAAGAAATACGTGTGTGTGTGTGTGTGTGTGTGTGTGTGTGTATTTATATTTATATAATATATAGTGATCCTCCTATCTCATATATATATATATGTATATATATATATATATATGAGAAAACAATTACAATTGAGATAATCAGCAAAATAAAGGATGAGTATTCTTATAGATTAAATACCTAGAAATAATTATCGGGTCATAGAATGCACCCATTTTATTTGTATAACCTTATAATCAGAAAAGTGTTTCATTCTCAACAGTGTATAAGATTTCCTATTCTCACAAGAGCCTAGCCAACATTGAATATTAACAAATTTTAAAAGGTATTCCCAATCTAATAAAATTTTAAAGTATATTATTAGGCCTGAAATACCCACATTCATTTTTCTATATGTAATATAACAATAAAAGATGAATTTTTAAAATACTGTACTCAGTTACCCTGAAAGATGGCTTGTGTTACACCTGTATTTAGTTTGAGTTTGAGTTTGAGTTTGAGTTTGAGTTTTGAGACAGGATCTCACTGTGTATGCAGGCTGCTTGAAGTCACTATGTAGCCCAGGCTGGTCTTATACTCAACAGCTGTCCTCCTGCCTCAGTCTCCCAAGCGTTGGGATTATAGATGTGTGCCACCACACCCAGCTACCCCTGCCTTCTTGAGCTCATAATTCAGAAGAACAAGTTCATAGATTGATTGGTTGATTGATTGACTAATATATTTTTCCCTCAGTTCTGGGATTTGAGCTCAGAGGTTTTGCACTGAGCTACTTCCCAAGCCACCCTTTTTTCTTTATTTTTTATTTTGATCTGGGGTCTCACTAAGACACTAACTTGCTCGGGCTGGCTTAAATTTGTGATCTTGCTGATTGAGCCCATCAGAGTGCTGGGATTACAGGCATGCACCATCTCACCTGGCAGGAGATATATTTTAAAATACCATACACTTAAAGCACACAGTGATATTTTCACCACAATCAATTTTAGAATATTTTTATCACCTGAGAAAAGAAACGCTGTGCCTATTATTAGTCACTTTCTATTTCTCCCATTCCTTTCAGCCTGAGGCAAACATATAGGCATGTTCTCGGCACTTCATATAATCTCACAGTGTATGTCTTCTCTTACTTAGCATGTTTCCAAGGTTTGTTCATATTGTACTGTTGTGTCAGTCCTTCGTGCCTTTCTCTCTCTCTCTCAATCTCTCTCTTTTAAAATTTTTTGTGTGTGTGTGAGTGGGAGTCGGGAGTCTTGCTATGTTTTCAGGCTGGTTTTAAACTCCTGGACTCTAGTGATCCTCCTATCGCAGCCTCCCCATGCCTAGTTCCATCATGCCCTTCTATGACAAAATAATATCCTATCCCATTGCACACTAATGTACACAACATTTTGTGTATGCATTCATCCTCTGATGGACACTTTTTTTTTTTTTGTCTATTTGAGACAGGGTCTCACTATGTAGTTCAGGCTGGCCTTGAGCTCACTTTGTAGCCCAGGCTGATCTCAAACTTGCAATGATCCTCCTGCCTCAGCCTCCTGAGCACTGGGATTACAGGCATGCGCCATCATGCCTGGCTCTGGACATTTTTGTTGTTTCCACTTTTGTGCTATTATAAATAATGTTGCTATAAACATTCATGTACAGGCTTTTGTGTGGACATCAATTTTCCTCTCTCTTGGAGATATGCGTAACTTTTGGAGGAACTACCAGAACATTTTCCAAAATGACTGCCATCACACTTTCTCACCAGCACAGGGGTTCAAGTTTTTCCACATTTTTAGCAAAACTTTTTAATTACTTGTCTAGCTGATTATAACTATTCTAGAAGGTATGAGACAGTGTCATTGTAATTTTTCTTTACAGTTCCCTCATTGCTAATAATATTTAGTATACAGTTTGATCAAAAACTGCTGAATGTTTAATTTTCTAAAAATGTACTACTATAAAAGAAGCAAAAGAGGGTTGGCCATGAATTCTCCTCAAAATCCTCTCCCTCACAACGTCTTTTACTGTAATAATTTTTAAATTTAAACATTGTATATTTTGATCAGACCTCTTAACCTTTTCATGTGTTTTATATCATTTTGGAGGACCAATTTGCCTTCGTAGGTCGTTGTACATGCCATGCATAAACAAAATGCTGATGGTCTGAAACAAGAAGAAGCATAGAGATACTTAAACAGTGCTACTAATAGAAATTGGCCAGAAATGAGAAACTATTCAGGATTACTTCATCTTGATGTAGGAAAAAGTGTAAGTTCTATAAGGGTCTGTACCGCAGTAGAAGAAAGTTGAAGAGACAAGAAGAACTGAACGTGCTAGGGACCAAAAAGGGAAATACTAGAAATAGGTGAGCCTGAAATTAGAAAGTAAAAGTAAGGTAGACTAAGTGAAAACACTGTAATAGCAAGAAATGTGAAGCTCAGAATAGAGGCATATGCCTCAGAACTAGGAGGATCGTAAGTTCAAGCCCAGCCTGGACAATGAGTGACTTAGTGAGAACCTTTCTCAAAAAAAAAAAAAAATTAAAAAGGGGCTGGGGTTGTAGGTCAGTGCAAAGGCCCTAGGTCCAGTCCTTAGTATAAGAAAAGAGACAAGAGACAGAGAAGCAGAGAGAGAGAGAGAGAGATGGGACAGCACATATGTAAAAAATAAAAGAATTTACATGAAAGTAAAATAGTGACTCCTAGAGGTAGAGAAGAAGATAGGAGAAGGGAGTTTGGGTTTGATCAGCACACACTATATGTGTGTATGGAAATATCACACTGAATTCTATTAATGTCTAAAATTGCTTTAAATTGCATTTGTTTAAAAAAAAAAAAAGGTCAGAAGTAGCCTGCCCCTAAAAATGGTCTTTCCCATTACCGAGCGGAACGCTAGCTTGTGTGTGGTGTACACTTGCACTTAGCTTGGGTAGCTTTGCCCTGCCACGTACGTCTCACACAAGCCTCCCCACCACCTGCCCCGTGCTTGGGGTTGAACCCAGGGCCTTTGCCCTAGTCTCTCTATCCCCCGCTCTTATTTTTTATTTTAATTTTTGAGACAGGATCTCACTCATGTCAGCCTCCTGGAATGCTAGGAGTATAGCCTAGCACCAAGATGCCCCGCTAGGTCAGCATTTAAAAAGGATCATTTGTAATTTTTTAAAATTTCTTATTTAGAAAGCCTTAAATATTTATCCAGAAAATTATTTAAGGACAACATATTGTTATTTATTTACTTACAATGAACAAATACTATTTTTTAAATACTATTTTTTAAATACTATTTTTTAAATTATATTCGCTTCACAATTTGTAATAGCTAAATTGTGGCAGCAACCCAAACATCCATCCACAGAGGACTGGATAAAAAAAATGTGGCATTTTTATATAATGGAATATTACTCAGCTATAAAGAAAGACAAATTTGAGGCTTTTATAGGCAAATGGTCACAATTAGACACCATACTCATAAGTGAAATAAATCAGAGGTACGTGTGCAAGCAACATATTGTATCACTGGTGTAAGAATCTGAAAGTGGGAATATAAATTAGGAGGTATGAAAGCAGTCTGCTCAGAAGTAAGGAGCAAATGGGATGAGGGGAAGAAGAAAAGGAAGAAAGGGACAAATATGTATTTATGTATATATATGCAGGAGGGCTAACATGGTGCCGCTATTGACTTATGTCGCTTTATGGTAAGGAGCAGTTCGTGATTGATTGTTTGATCAAGATTGTATGTCTAGATGTGATTTCAGGAGCATACATTTTGAAGTTATCAATATGTAACACAACAACCATTGTTAATTCCCTGTCACTTTGTCTATAATTCAATTTTGATTGTACTGTTCTGTGCTACTTTGTGTCTTTTAATGTTTTCTTTTTTGTTTGTTTTCCTTTTATACTTTTAAAAATAAAAAAAATAAATAAAATTATATTCGCTTCATAGTATGCATGCAGACAAATTAGATTCCCCATACTGCAGTCATATTCCCTTGCTGACACCTGCTGTTGCACTCTGTCCCTCCAAAAGTGACTCCCATGGGGCTGGGGATATAGCTCAGTGGAATAAGTTCCTGCCTAGCAGGCGCAGGGTCCTGAGTTTGATCCCCAGTACCGCCAAAAAAAAAAAAAAGCCAAAACAAAAGTGACTCCCATGACAAAAGTGAGGTATCATATTTTTATTACTATAGATACATGTATGTATGGCCATTAGCCAGTATTTTTGTTTTTTAATTTATGAAGTGGTATGATAGGATATTTTTATTTATTTATTTTTTAGCAGTACTGGGGATCAAAATCAGGACCTTCCACTTTCCAGGCAGGTGCTTATGCCACTGAGCTAAATCCCCAGTCTGATAGAGTATTTTTATAATGTTCAACATCTTGTATTTTTTATTCAGAATTATAATTTCAAGACATATATGCATTTATTGATACATATAGACTTAGTTCATTCAATCGAACTATTAAATATTCTGGCTTCTGAATGCACCACGGTTTGTCCATTTCTGTACTGGTGAACACCTATGTTATATTCACTTTTTATTATATCAAACAGTGCTGAGATATGAATGTCTTTATATAAAATTCTTTCTATGCCAGTAACAGGGTATTTCTGTGTTACAGACCTGAAAAAGGAGTTCCTGAGGCATGGAATATGCATATTTGGTTCAAATGCTGTAAAGAAACTGTAATCTGAAAATGTTTCTAAAACTACTAAATTAATTTTAGCTTCTGTGGGATGGTTTTAGTTCTGTGAGAGTAATTATCTGCTTTGGTTTGCTCAGTGACTGTAGTGTTGCCTAGCACTTAGTAATGTTCCATAATTGTTCTTGGAGGAATGAATAATTGGATTTACCATGCCTTGGCATTTGTAAACAAATACCTGATTGTAAAGACAATCCAGTTCCTGTTAATCCTGATTGTTTCTAAGGTAAATGGACAGAAAGGCAAAGGAAACAGGACGAGATTGAATCTTTTAAAATCATGTCTAGTTGTGTTATAATTAAAAATTACTGATGGAGGAGCATAAGGAAAAGGTGTTCTTGTTTTAGCCATTTTGTGGAAAAACTCATACTTGAACTTTTTGTCTGTATGACTAAGTAGATTTAATGAAATTGGTTTAATAGTAAAGAAGCATCGTTAGATTAGAGTAAATGTTATAACCTTGGAAATAGCCTTTCACTTTACTTTTAGTGACAGCAAAGCAAAAAAACAAAATCTACAAGTCACGTTAAAAGGGTAATTGATTTCTTTTTAGATAGGAAAAATAATACTTTTCTTTGGCGGGGAGGATTGAGACAGGGTCTCGCTTTGTAGTTCAGGCTGGCCTTAAACTCAAGACGATCCTCTTACCTCCGCCTAAGTGCTGGGATTGCAGATATGCACCATCATACCTGGCATTACTTTTTGTACAGTAGTTTACGGTTTGTAAAAGCACTCTTGTCTCTTACAGCTAGGGTGTAGCTCATTGGTACAGCTCCTGCCTGGCAAGCACAAGGTCCTGAGTTCAATTCCCGGTTCCAAAACAAAAAAAGCACTCTCTCATTTGATGCTGATATTTTGTGAATCAGAATTCTGTATGGGAGCGGTATTAGCTCATGTTGGTATTTAAACTACCATGTTAATAGGGAGTCCAGGACATTCTTTTCTTTTTTTCTTTTTTCTTTGTGTTTTTGGGGATAGAACCTAGGGTCTTGTGCAGGCAAAGCAAGTGCTATATCACTGAGCTAGCTACACACACAACCTCAGACGTTCTTGATTCCTTATAAATTCCATTAACTTTTCAACAATGAAAGGGTTTTTCTGTTGCCAAGTAAATTTTTCCGCCTCAGAGTGCTAATGAGGGCCAGGCATGGCACACCCCTGTAAGCCCAGCATTTGACAGGCTGAGGCAGGAGCAATGACACAAGTTCGAGGCCAGCCTGGGCTCATAGTGAGTTCAAGGCCAGCATGAACTACATAGGGAGACCTCTTTCAACCCCCCCAAGTTCTAATGAGGTAATTAATGAGCTACAATTTTTACTTTTGTGTGATCGAGGCAGCCGTTCAGCAGTAAAAGACATCATCCTTTTGAGTCCTGTGCTTACTAGTTCTTCGCCAGTTACATTTAGTATGACCAAGAGACAGACGGAACTCTAAATGTGCTCATACCTTAAGACTTTTGTAGTATAGGGTAGCTCTTTGTACTTGAAGAAGGCCATGTAGTCCAGGCTGCCCTCAGACTAACTCACTATATACCCTAGGCTAGGCTAGCCTCAAACTCCTGGCGATCCTCCTGCCTCTGCCTCCCATGTACTAGGATTACAGGCATGCACCACCACGCCCAGCCTTCAATTTTTTTCTTGAAAACAATATTGTGATGGGTTAGCACAGTATTGAAAGAAATTTGACATCAAGATAAAGTATAAAATCTGGAAGCTGTATGTTTAAGTGTTTACATCACTGGAGTATGTGAAGGAAATTGCCAAAGCAGGTAGAGGAGAAGATGGCAGCCCACTGGCCGTGGATGGCCACAGCATGGGATTTAAATTTTCTCCTATCTGTAATGAAAATATGTGAAGCATGCTAAGCAATGTGAGATTATTATGGGTTCAGTGCTGAGTTCAGGAGATTCACTTTGCACAAACCCTCTGAAATTACGTGTTTCAGAGATCATGTCTTAAGGCTTCTATCCAATTCTCAGAAGTTATAAAAAGTTAAGAATAGTTTCTTAGAAATTTCTGTGGTGACATGGTGATACAGATTGTGATTTAAAACTAAGAGTAGAGTTTTGCATTAGTGTGGGCAGGTGAGTGGCAGAGGGAAAGAGTGAGCTTTTCAATTCATTCTTTGTTGAAAGTATAGCCAGTTTTCATTATTCACAGTAGTTATGTTCTATAACTGTGCTACAGACACTGAATTAATGAATACTAGTCCATTTTTCCTGCAGCTTATATAACTGAGCTAAAGGTCGCCTTTGATTGGCCCCTTGCTTGCTTATTTCTTCACAGCAGACTGGGATCTGTTAACATAAAGGTATGCCTGCTCCAAACTAATTTTTTCAACATGATTTTTTTAAGCATAATCCTTCCAAGCAGAGGTTAGTCACTGAGAGCCTCCCTACTTTGCAAACCCCACAAAACTGCTTCATACCCCGTATCTACTAGCTGCAGATGAACTCAATAACAGAGCTATTAAAAACCCCAAGCTGCTGTTCTTTGCAGTGCTTTCATGTGGAGACTCCCTGCCAAGCTATTAAGCATCCTTACCTAGACGAAGAAGGCTGCAGCCCTGATCCTCTCCTCTGGCATTCTTTTGGCCTCCCTCTCCAGCCTCCTGATGGAATGATCTTCCCCTGCACACAAACCTATCACAGCATCATCCAGATGACGTTCGTGTGTGACTGCCACCTTGTGGACATTCCGTTCCCCTGATTGGGCCTCATTCTGTCGACTCAATACAGTCAGGTTCTTAGGAGCCTCTGGGCACGTTTTCATCAGTTAATCCATACAGAACTTTATTTTTATGTGTGTTTCTGTTTAAAGACACCTTATTTGCTATATATTGGTGATTCATTAACATTTAATTCATGACTGACATCTCAAGCTCAAGACTGAAGGAACTTTCCCTAATATTTATTACTTTTCTGCCAGGCATGTTTCCGCAGTCTTGCCTTTAGACCACTAAAAAGCACTACAGTGCTGTGCTAGGAAGATATTTTAAACGAAAAGCTCAAAACTACAAAGAGCATGGCAGTGGTCTAAACATAGGACACTTGCGTGTAGTATGGAAATTGAAACAAGAAAGGCAGTGTTGCCTTGTTCAATGTCAGCTGGGAAGAGACATACTTCAGGCAGCACAAGTTTTTCACTGTGCTGTGTCTGCAAAACCAATACAAGTATTAATTTTGGAATTATAAATATTAGCAAGTGCACAAATTTCACAGACATGGACTCCATAAATAATGGTCAGCTATACTATCCTAATCACTTCTCAAATGTGTCTGATACTGAGCCCTCCGCCTCGCGCCAAAGCATCATACTGTCCTTGCTGATTAGTTTTAATGGCTGTATTATCTAAAATCTGACCCTTGTATTTTCTAATCACCAATTCTAACTAGGCTTTCTAGATTGTCCCCTCTTCAACATACTACTTAAATTTAGGGCTCTTACATGTACTTCTATCCTTGTCTTTCTGTTTTATTTCTCTCTCCCAATTTCTTTGGGAACTTTTGGGTTGTTAAATACTTAAAAGGAATTGAAATGAATGGTACAGTTATTTTATTATAATTAACCTATCCCCTCCCATCTTATAACCCTCCTCCAGTAAAAACTGTATCCCATGTATCCCTCCCACTGCCTGTCTTTTAGTTCATGTCAGATTCACCTGGAGAAATGAGGCAAGGAAAATGCCAATCATGGGGATAACTGTCTCTTTCCTTTCCCTTGTCCTTCTCCACTCCAGGTGTCACCTGCACGTCTCCCTATGTTAGCTTTATTCTGTAGTCAGATTTTCTCAGTGGAGTGAGAGAAGTGTCTACCTACCGCTCCAGATTTGAATTGTCCAGTAGAACTGGGAACTTAGCCACTGCTTGCATATTGGTGAAATTGTATGCTGTTGACGCAGGGGGGGTGGGGGGAGAAGCCAGTTGCTATTCCTAGAGATACAGGAAACCGATTAGTTGGTTGATGTCATCTATAGCCAGAAAATAAGTGACCTTTGATTGATAGCCTCTCTAGTTCCATCTGGATTTCTAAAGGGCAGGAACTCAGAAGAAACAGGGCTGTTGCACAGCTAAACAACAGATATCACATATGCATATTAAGACAAGTATTTTCTTCCTGTCATGTTCAGTGTCAGTAAGATGTCCCTTAAGGACCATCAGTGTGATTAAAAGATTATAGAGCTTTCAGCTTTGAGCAATGTTGGAAATTGATTTTTCGTTAAATGTTGACATCTATTATTTTGTGATGGTGGGTACATTATATTGGTGGATCTATTATAGTAGGTGCTCTTTTCTGTCTTTTATGTTTATAAAATACTTCATAATTTTAATGAAAGGCCAAAAACAAATTTTGGGTTAAGCAGCTGAACAATAATATTTATTGGTATAATTCCCCTTTACTATTAAATGAGCTATAGAGACAATATTGTATTGACAGTGTTGTAAAGATAAATAATATATTGAGTTTCTTTTTTAATGATGTGAAAGCAAAGCTGTTCCTTTATCTTTTATGTGTATTTATGATACCATAGGTCCCTGCAAGGTGTGGAGTTACAGTCCGAGATAGTCTAAAGAAAGCACTGATGATGAGAGGTCTTATTCCAGAGTGCTGTGCTGTGTACAGAATTCAGGATGGGTATGGTTTGTATGTGCTGTGAAATTTTGTTTAAAAAGAGAAAAAATCTGGCAGTATGCTTCAGGGTTTCCTGTTTATATTTTAGCCAGACCTAAAGAGTTGAAAATCAACTTTCGGAAAAAAATTTAAATTAATGCTAAGTTAGCATGGAGAAATCTTATAGGCCAGTGATAATTTTGTGTGACTATAGTATGTGATTCAGATCAGATGTCACTGGAATTTAAGATGTTTACCATTTTTGAACCATTTAGAATGTGATTTATTTGGATAGTAGACCCTTACCCACTCTCCCATTTTTAATACAAACTCGAGTTTTGCAAAAGTTTTACAAAATTAACATTTTATATTAAGCTATTTTTCTTTCAGAAAATGTCTTAAAAGGTGTTCTAAGACTTCCGAATTTTGAGACCAAATTTTACATCAGGTCTCAGGACATTTTGTCCTTTTTTTCCTCTGAATTGATAGAGGAGTCCATGCCTGTGATTTTTTTCTTTTTAATGGGGACCCCAGGAACAATCCATTTTTTGCTGTTGTAGGCCTTTTCTGGAGCTGACTTGAAGAAAAGAGTACATCTCTTTACCCTCCTGTTTGTCCAAGACTGATACAATTACTTGGGGTAAACTTAAAAGTTAATTTATTGCCATTTAAATTTCTAACAATGGAGGATCAAGGAGCCAAACCTCCCTAGTACTAGCCCCTCAATAACCAATTTTCATATCTTCAGCATGAGGTATGTGAGTGTTTTTAGGTATGATAACCAAGAAAGGCTTCTGTCTGCATTTTTCAGAGAGAAGAAACCAATCGGCTGGGACACTGATATTTCCTGGCTTACCGGGGAGGAGTTGCATGTAGAAGTGTTGGAAAACGTTCCACTTACAACACACAATTTTGTATGTATCTTTACAAATTTGTAATGTCAAAAATGTTCACAATTTCATGAATGTATTTTTGTTTACGAACATGAAATATGGATGAGTAATTTTACAGTTGACATTCTACCTAAGTTGAAAATAAGTTTTGTTCTTTAAAAACTTTACTTAAAGAGTTTTAATCCTTATATTTTCTTTTTAACTTAAAAAAAAGAGCAATCTATGCCTGTTACTAAAAGAAAACAATTTGGAATGGTGTAAAAGGATATCATGAAAAAAATGAAAGTTTCTTGCATGTTATGTGATATTCTTCACTATGTAAAAAAATTCAACAGGTTATTATGGACTTCATCCTGTCAGTACACCTAACTAATAAAGTTAGCCCATTGTAAAAGAATAGGAAAAAAACTGGCCATGGTGGCACACACCTGTAATCCCAGCACTTGAGAAGCTGAGGCAGGAGGATTGCTGTGAGTTTAAGGCTGACCTCAGTTACATATTGAGTTTGAGGCCAGCCTGAACCACATAGAGTGAGATCCTGTCCTGAAAAACCAAAAAGAAAAAGAAAGAAGGAAAGAGGAATGTGGTATATTAATCATTTTAAAAATATTTTTTGTAAATCTGTCACTACAGAGCTAAGCAGTCTTTCTGCATACATACTGACACATTTGTGTGTGTCTCTGAAGCACAGGGAGATGGACGAGGAATGTGGAGTAGCTGGGTATTACTCTCTCCTTGGGTCCTTTGGCCTGTTTTTTTCATTTGTTAGAACCTAGAGTGGGCTTAAATGCCTCCGGCCTGGAGTTTCCCAGTATTTTGCTACACATGCTTAAATATACTCAAATTCCAGGCTAAACATAAGCTGTAACCCATAAGGGATATCTTCCTATGCACACCTTACTGACAAATGTATCCTGACCAATGTAATCATATGTTGTTTCAAGTTTATACTCAAATGCATGTGCACATATTTCCTCCCCCTCAGATGTTTTGCTCCTCTCCCTGCTTTCAAGCCTTCTTCCCCTCTTTCTTGTTCTGTTTTATCTCTGTCACGTATGTGCCTAACAAGTTACACAGGGTTTTAATGAATAAATTAAGAAATTAAGGGCTTCCTGAAGCTGACACAATTACCAAGTGAGTGAGAGTATGCATGGGTTAGAAAAAAGACAAGAGGAATGAAAAATACAGACACCTGTGAAAACATCTCATGGGCCTCTGCCGTTTCTGGCGACTCTGCTCGCAGCATAAAAAATGTTTAATTGTCTACTGTACCATCCCTTGCTAGCTTCTAATGCAGATTATAAATTTCACCAGTATTGTTTCTAATGCTGTGTGTTATGACCAAACTGAGGAAGTAATAAACTTTTCTCTCTACCATTTGACATTTAAATTTTCGTAATATGAAGTGAATATGTTTTCAAGACTCTGAGGAGTTTTTTGCCTAGTGTGTTAGAGGTTTTTAAAGGGTTGATTAGAAAGTAACCTGTGGTATAGCCATCACTGCTCCCTCTCATTGTAATTCTGGTTCAGCTGTACATTTAATAAGTAGATTCTGTTGGTTAATAAAGACCCTCAGCCTATAGAAATTACTCTTGCATAGTTTTTGGAAGGAATGAGTGTCATCTCAATTGTTAACCATTATGTTTTTGGACTGCAGATGAGGAATTCTGATTCTATCACTTTTTTTTTTTTAGACAAAGTCTCTGTTCTGTTCAGGCTGATTTTGAACTCGCCATATGGCCTAGGCTGGCCTCAAACTCACAGTGATCCTTCTGCCTCAGCCTCCAATGTATTATCTTTTATCTAAAATTTCTTGCTTTGTCAACTTTAGACATCAAGTATTGATTATGGATTCCATTAGGAATCCTCTTATTTGTAGCATTAAAGCCCTTCCTTACCAATTTCTTTTCTTTGCGTGTATACATTACTATTACTTGAGCTCAGAGCCTTCACACTAAGCTACATCCTTAGCCCTTTGAAATTTTTTTTGAGATAATGTCTTACTAAGTCACTTAAATTTCTCAGGCTGAGCTGAAACTTGCAGTCCCCCTGCTTCAGCCTCCCAGAGTGCTAGGATTATAGGCATGTGCCATCATACTTGGCTTTCTTTTTTCAATCCTTCTATTAGAGTCCTTCATAACTTTTTTTTTTTTTTTTTTTTTTGCATCTTTTTGAGACAGAGTCTCATTGTGCAGTTCAGGCTGGCCTTAAACTCACTTCATAGCCCAGGCTGGCCTTGAACTTATAGTAGTCCTCCTGCTTCAGCCTCCCATGTGCTGGAATTACAGGCATGCACCACCACACCTAGCTCATAACTTTAAATAATAGAGGTGTACCTTTATTTTTTGTTCTATCAATGCCAATTAGTATTCCTTATCTTCCCTCTTTGTACAATAATTAAATCATTCCCCATCTTTCATCTTCCTTTCCCCAGTATTCCCTTCTTTTCTGCTTTTAGGTTGTCAAGCTCAAAATGAGTTTCTAGTCTGTCTCTCAGCTTGACTTCCAAGTTTTTAATTTGGATATTGGGATGGAACATAAAAGTAGACAGCCCATGTACTGTCTTGAGCCCCTGGTATTCTTTTTTTATTGTAGTATGTGAGTTTTATGATACAAATATATTTCAAATTGTTATTTAAACAAGAGTAACCATGTTGATTTCTAAAGAGATTTGTGCACACTTTTGAAACCTGCTTTGATTTTTTTGCTTTGTAGGTACGGAAAACTTTTTTCACCTTAGCATTTTGTGACTTTTGTCGAAAGCTACTGTTCCAGGGTTTCCGCTGTCAAACATGTGGTTATAAATTTCACCAGCGCTGTAGCACAGAGGTTCCTGTGATGTGTGTTAATTATGACCAACTTGAGTAAGTAATCCAGAAGAAGCTATTTTCTACCATAGGACATTTAAACTTTCACAGTGTTAAACCAGTATGTCCTGTGAGTTTTCTCTCAGTACAGATATTACGGAGAATTTTTAAAATGTGGTAAGAGAGTAACATGTAGTACACCCAGAATTTCTCCCCCAAGTTGTAATTCTAGTTGAGCTTTACATTTAATTTATATTTTAGATCCTCTTTTAATGAATAAAAATGCCTAGTCCATAGAAATAACTTTTGGATCATTTTTGAGAGGAAACCCAGTGCCCCTTCAGTTAAGTGGACTATTATATCTTTAGGCTGCAGATGACAGTGTCTGGTTCTGTCTCATATTGTGTAAATGACGTTTATATTCTCCCCCACCACCACCTGGAGCCCTCTTCCTTCAGTGTATACGAGAGTAAGATATAAAATCTTAGTACTCAGTTCCTTTATAAAATTGATTTTTGTTGTAAACCAGAGTTTTTCTAATAGATCAGACTGAGTCTGTCATAATCTGTTTTTCTGTCAGTGTTGTTGCTGCTACTCTTAAGATCTTTTTATTTTTTCCTGATTACTTGAGCAAATGGAAATTTAATTCTGTACTTAAAAGTAAATTATAGTGATGTGATCTAACTTAGCAGTGCTTTTTCCCTAATCTCTAACCATGAAGCATGATCCCTCTCTCTAGCGTGTAATACTGTCCTGGAGAACAGCTGGCGTCAGAGCCAGAGCTGCCTTCGGGAGAGCAGTGTAACTGTTTTAGTAAGCCTCAGGCAAAAATACGACTAATTGAATTTTAACAATTGTTTCTGGAAATGGAATTTGACTCCTTATTTTTCCATTAACTGTGTATTCTGTTATACTGACACTTCTGGGTTTTACACAAGTTAGGTTTGTTTTGTTTTGTTTTTGCCTCACAGTTTGCTGTTTGTCTCCAAGTTCTTTGAACACCACCCACTACCACAGGAGGAGACCTCCTTAGCAGAGACCACTCTTACATCGGGATCAGCCCCTCCCGCACCCCCCTCAGAGTCCACTGGGTATGGTTTCACTCCTGCTGTAGAGCGATGTGCTATTTGAACTGTCTTTTTTTGGTTAATTTGAAAACTTCCAACACTTTAATTGTTAAATTAATAATTTTTTTTCCAAAATAACTTATTTTATCACAACCTGCACACATTTACATGTTTGTGGTACAGAAATGAGATTAAAATAACATAGACTATTTCAGGACCAGATCTGAAAAAAATCAGACAACAAATTTCAAGTTCCCATCTTGTGTTTACCATTTCATTAGGTAGTATTAGGTATGGAAGTATATAACTTCTATTTGTAAAGGTAGCATGAACATAGGAAACAACTGTAAATAATTGTTTAGACTTTATAATTATAAGCTATAGTTTATGGAGTATATTTGTACTATATGATGAGGATATAATTTTTTTGTTTTTATAGGAAATAGAGAAAAAAGCAGGAAAACTTAATGGAGAAGATGAGATCTGAGCTGAACTAGAACCTGAGTGAACATAGGAAATGAAAGCGTGGCAATTGGAGATGGAAAAGTGGCATAAATACAGAGCTAGTGAAGAAAGGCTTGTCGGAATGGAGAGGCGCATGTATAAAGCCCAGTTACAGAGAGTATTAGAATTTGCTTGGCACAAGAGGGGAGAAAAAATTAAAGGTTTTCAAGGAGATTACTAGCCTGGTGAAAATGGTTTTAAAGAAATAACCCTGTAGCGGTGAACTACAGATGGACCGATGGAGAGAAGTCTCAGTGAGGAATGGCAACTAGGCTGTGAAAACTGGCAGGCAGTGAGGGCTCGATCTGGAGCAACGGCAGTGCAGAGAAGGACAGGTGCTCATAAAGTGCTGAAGAAAAGGGGGCTGGGGATATAGCTCAGTGGAATAAGCTCTTGTCTAGCAAGCGCAGGGTCCTGAGTTCGATCCCCAGTACCGCAAAAAAAAAAAAAAAAAAGTGCGGAAGAAAAATCAGTAATGTTGCCAGCTGTAGAGGATAAAGCAATGGCTTTACAGGCAATGCAAAGGAATCATGTATTTCAGCTTCAAGGTAGGAAGAAAAGGGACCCACAGTAATGATGAGTTAAGTGGTATTAGTTTTTTCTGGAGCATTGCTTACACAGATCTGCTTTTTCCTGACTGGATTTGAGGCACCATGATTTATGTTATGTCCAGAACTTCAGAGATACCTAGTTCAGAAATTCTGTCAGTTTTCACCTTTCCTTCTGCTCTTCACAATGTAATCTTAACTAATTTAGGATTCTGTGTAGAGAGAGAAATTGACACTTCTCATAGATCTGTAATTTTTGTGAAGCCAGTCTTCCTAAAGATCTCACAGGTTAGAAAAATTAACAAGGACTTTTATATTAAAGAGTGGTTAGAAAAACAAGAACTGGGCATGATGATGCAGGACTGTAATCCCAGAACTCAGGAGGCAGAGGCAGAAGGATTGCGGCAAGTTTGAGGCCAGCCTGGGCTACATAGTGAGTTTGAGGCCAGCCTGAACTACATAACAAGATCCTGTCTCAAAAAAATAAAAAGAAAAAAAAATGTAACTGTGTTCTTTTGTCAAGATGTAACAGTTCTTCTGCTGGTCATTTTGTTCTTGCTAGCACAATCATTAGTTGTGTGCAGGTGTGTGTTTTCTAGACAATCAAATAAAAATGTTACTATTTTTGTTTGTTTGTTTTTAATTAATCCTTTGGCTATGACATTTCCTCCTGATACACTCTGTAGACCACAGTCCCTTTCTAATGGGGGGCCCCAGTTCTGTGAGCAGAGTTGTAGAACACCAGGGTGAAATTATCTTGCCCTCTCTGAGAGTGTAAAATGGCAGCAATCTAGGATATGCCTTCCAGTGATGCCTTCTAGTGAAAAAATACCATCCTAAGAAACCATTTGCCATGAGTTTCAGCCATAATTAAACTAGACTACTAGATTGTAGTCTTAGGCAAATAAGAAAGACATTTAAACCTTCGTAGATCATTTTCCTAATGCTTTATTTTTTGGGTTTGTTTTGGATTGGGTTGGATTTTTGAGACAAGGTTTTTCTATGTAGTTCAACCTGACCTTGAACTTTCTGTGTAGCCTAGGCTGGCCTTGAACTGACAGCAATCCTCCTGCCTCAGCCTCTCTAGTGCTGGTATTACAGACATATGCCACCACATCCAGCTTTCCTGATGCTTTTATATCATAGTGTATATGATTGTCTCTGTGATAATAGAAATCATTCACACTCAAGCCAAACATGGTGGTGCGTGCCTGTAATCCTAGCTTTCCGAGAGGCTGCAGCAGGAGGGTCACAAGTTCAAGTCTCACCTTGGCAACTTTGCACAACCCATCAGAAGAGAAGAGAAAGAAGAGAAGAAGGCATAGCAGAGCATAGAGCAGAGAGCAGAGCATGTAACATAAGCATAGCATAGCACCTCAAAACACAGCATAGCATAGCGTAGAATACTAATGAAAAATTGGTTAAGGACCTAGTTTTGTTTAAAGGCCCTAGGTTCAATCCCCAGTAACACAGACACACACAATCAGTCATATTTAATATCAAAACTTCTTTATAGGGCTGAAGATATAGCTCAGTGGCACAAGCGCCTGCCTGACAAGCGCAAGGTCCTGAGTTCGATCCCCCGTACCACAAAAAACAAAAAACTTCTTTGTGTTTTATTACTAGTCCTGATAAAATGGTAAGTCATGATATAAATATCCTAGGGGATATAACCAATATTTGGAGATATGCTATAATGCTGGGTTTGAATACAAAGAGGTACTTCGTTTCTATTTTTTTTAAATGCTAAAGAATATGCATTTAGAACAAGTCAACATTTAAAATGTGTGTATCACTAAACAAAAGTAGTCACTTTGCTTAAAAATTTTAAATATTCTAGCTTAAAAATGAGATCTAAATTAATGGTAATGTACAGAAGAGTGTTAAAGATTCTTTTTATTTTTAATTTGGTACTGATTTTAAAGACACTTGCCCAGCATCCTTGAAAATGTATTTTATGGAGGGAACCAGTTGGGGAACTACCAAGTTACTTTGTAGAGTATAAATTTTCTTAATCCAGGTAAAGATTTCTCAGTGTGGAAACTCAATTTTATCAGTTCCCGGAAATGAGAATTATTAATTAACTAAATTTTCATTAAACAAAATCAAAACAGAGTAAATCAGAATACCAAGTAATTGATTTCAGTGAGGAACATACCTGCTATATAAGCAAATATGTTAGATGGGTCAGCACCCACTCTTTTGGAAAATAGTGATGGGAAATCAAATTATAATCAAAAGACTGCTTTTATTAAGCATGGAATTAGAACATGGTTCATATATTTAAATACACCAGAGTCCTGATAACTCAAAAGTAGTCTCCAATTTTTTTTTTTTTTTTTTTTTTTGAGACAGGGTCTCATGTATAGTTCTGGCCTTAACTGTGTAGCCCATGCTGGTCTCAAACTCATAGCAATCCTCCTGCCTCAGCCTCTGGAGTGTTGGGATTACAGGCATGCGCCACCATGCCCGGCCTCCAAAATTGTTATACTTGCTCTTACTGCTAGATAAATTGACATTGTAGATCAAGCCACACCTTCTCAAACAGGTGGTATTTGTCTCTGATTTTGTATAAGAGGCAAAAATCTCATTTTCTAGAACTATTTTCTTTAGCTATGATAATGAGGTTTATCACATTAAGTGATTTTCTTGCTTCTTTCTGGATCAGCCTCTCGCATGTGTAGTTCCGATTTGCTGTTTCTATCTTGATCATAAGGAGTAGCTGGACTAGGGATATAGCTCAGTGGTACAAGTGCCTGCCTAGCAAGTGCAAGGTCCTGAGTTGGATTCCTGGTACCAAAAAAAAAAAAAAAACAAAAAAACAAATAGTGTACTTCACCCAGCATGATGGTGCACGCCTATAATCCCAGCACTTGAGAGGCTAAGGTAGGAGGGTCACTGAGTTCGAGACCAGCCTGGGCTACAAAGTGAGCTCAAGGTCAGCTTGACTGCATAGCAAGACCCTGTCGCAAAAAGGCAAAAAAAAAGTAACAGTTACTGCCAGTGCTGTCTGCACCAGGCCAATTATTATTAATTAGATTATCCTGTGCAGATCTAGTTCATTTAGGCCTTTTCCAGTTCTAAGACTGATTTAAACTGCTATTGCCCTAAATCCTAACAGCAGCTTTATAAGTAGTTTAGCAGGCAGTGTACTTTCCAAAACATTTTAACCTCACCCAGAATTTCTTAGCAAAGAGCATATATTTGACTACCTAAAGCAAGAATAAAGGCAGCTCTATCAGAATATAAGAATTTAATTGATATTAAGAATAACCAAGAAACTGCTGGGTGTGGTGGCATATGCTTGTAATCCCAGCACTCAGGAGGCTGAGGCAGGAGAATCACTGAGCTTAAGGCCAGCCTGGGCTACATAGTGAAGTCAAGACCAGCTGAACTACACAGGAGACCTTGTGTCCAAAAAATAAGGGGTAAAACTTCATGTTAATTTTCCCAAAGACCAGTTACCTAAAGTTCTAATTGGGCTGATACAAATTTTTAGTACATGGTATTTTATTATTTGCATACCAATTCTAAATGGATTCATGTAGTTAAATGAATACCTACAGTCAAAATTTCTTTCCCTATCCTTAATGTGTTCAGAGAAATAAAACTATAAACTGGTCTATAATTCAGATTGTGTTGACATGCTTTATGAAGTGGCTTTTTGTCACTGTTGAACTTCCTTTGCTCTTCATACTTTCATCTATTCCTTTTTCTACTCTGTATTCTTACCATTCCTATCCAAATCCTCACCCCTCCCAAATATCTTTTATTTGCTCAACATCGTCTTTCTGTCCTAATAACTATTAAACAAAGCCAACTTGTTAGGAAGTCTGCATAGATGCAGTGGAGCAATAACCACAAAGCTTGTGAGTGCACAGGCCTTGACTGGCCCGATGCAGCTCGGCCACACAGCCTCACCTCACGAGCCCGGCGCTGCTCACTGCTTTACCACCAAGGATGTCTTTCTGAGGAGCTTAGGCTCCTTGTAAATGGTTATAATCTGTTCTTAAAACTTTTCAGGTTTACTTTAAGACCATGAGAGAGCATAGACTGGTACTTACCTGCAGTACCAAAGCAGGTCACCATTTGGTGTTTGATCAAAAAACACTTTTTAAAAATATTTGCTTTAAGGTTTAGTATATGATTTTCTTCTGTTTCTGGTATCAGTAATTGGGCATGAAAGAAATTTCACAATGTAAAAAATTTTAGCACTATGAAGGTCATATAAATTTGGAAATGATCTTTCGATATTGTTCAGCATTCTCGAATAACTGATGTCAATCAGCTAGTACATCTTTCAGATTCTAAATGCCCAGGTATAGTCTCAAAATACTTATAATATATTCCATAAAATGTTTATTGAGTAAGCTTAGATATCAAGAAATAAAAGGGGAAGAAAGCTAATTTTACTCAATTAGCCTCTGCCAAGACCACCTGGTATATTTTGAAGGATGGGAGCATCTCCAGCTGATGAGCCACAGTAACTTCCAGGTGTGTGTATGCAGAGGTCCCCTGGAGTCTTCTGGGTAAGAATCAGTGTTCTTATCACTGATTGGCCCTGCAGGCTCTGCTCAAGCAAAGCAGTTTTGGCAGAAGTCATCATAGGTACATTAGTTCATTAAACTAATGCTTTTTATGTAGCCATTGCTGCTGGAATTCCACTGCTTTACTTTAAAGATTTTTATATTAAGTGAGAAAATCTTTATATCTTCCTCTTTTAAATATTATTATCTCCATGTATGTTGTTTCTCTGAATCTTACCTTCCAATGACTTGATTTTTCCAGGCCCCCAGTTCTCACCAGCCCATCTCCTTCAAAATCCATTCCAATTCCACAGCCTTTCCGACCGGCAGATGAAGATCATCGAAATCAGTTTGGGCAGCGAGACAGGTCCTCATCTGCTCCCAATGTGCACATAAACACGATAGAACCTGTCAATATTGATGTAAGTATCCAGCATGGCTACAACTAAAAATATCCAGGTGTATTTCTTGGTGTGTGTGTTTTGTTTTGTATGTATTTTTTCCACTACAGTTATAATACAGGTCAGAAATGAATGCCATCTTTCACTGATCATAGTTATTTTAAATACTAGGATTTATATGAATCTCAGATCAGGAAAGCCCGTAATCTCATAAAAACTCCACTGGTGCCAAATTGCAGAGTTATTCTGGTTTATTTCTTATGGCACCATCTCTGTAAAATGAAAATGGTTTAAAATCTAAAGGATTGATAGAGGCCTTTGGGTGAACCCATGAAATCTTCTAAAATTTTTTATGATGTGCTATTATCAAAGATGAACTTGAAATTAAGGGTTTCAGTTTGTAGTATTATAACTTGGTATTATAACCAACAAAAGCATGATTCCATGTTTAAGAATTAGCATGTGGTTGAAGCTATAACTTAAATTTTATTAAATATAAAAGAAAAAATTTATTATAAATTTTATTTTTCAACATAAATTCCAAAATTAGACTTTCTTCCCATTGTTTTATTCTGAAATGGTTTCCCTTTTAGGGAGGCAGTTCCTTTAAGTAGCTTTTTCCTGGTACAGTTTTCTTTGACTAATAGGGTTCTTCAGATACAAAGGAAGAAAAAAGTAGGAAAAGGAAATACAGAAATAAAAACATTGTGAAATACTAAGAACTCAAGCCATATTTTAAAGTTCGGTTTAGTACATCCAAAATCGCAACCTTCAGCTGGGAGTGGTGGTGCAGGACTGTAATCCCAGCAGTCAGGAGGCTGAGGCAGGAGGTGCCTTGTGAGTTCAAGACCAGCCTGGGCTACAGAGTGAGCTCAAGCCCATCCTGAATTGCACAGAGAGACCCTGTCTTTAAAATAAATAAATAAATAAACAAACAAACAAACAAATAAATAAATAAAATCTTCATCTTTACTTTCAAAAGTAACACCTTTTTAAACTATTTTCTTTTTCCTCAGATTGTTACCACTGTTCTCCTGGTCTCTTAGGCTTGAACTTTAAAATATCACTTTATACCTTGTCTTTCCATCCTTCTCCGTACCCAGACAGGTAGCACCTTTTCCTTTTCCTGTGCATCTCAAACTGGTTCTTAATTTATTGCTACATTTTGCATGTGTGTGTCTTTTTGAGACAGGGTCTCGCTATGCAGTTCGGGTTGGCCTTGAGCTCATTTTGTAGCCCAGGCTGGTTTTGAATTTGAGTCGACCCACCTGCCTCAGGCTCCCAGATGCCAGGATTACAGGTGTGCACCACCATTCCCGGCCTTGGCTACACTATTCAGGCCCACATTTCCTCACTTGAACTACTTACTGCATGTATCTCCTAAATGGATTTCTCACCGTTGATTTCTATTTCCATTCTTTGTGCTATTACCAAGATAATTTTTAATAACATCTTTAACATCATCTATTCCCTTGTTCCAAAACTTTCAGTGACTTGCCGTTCATAACAAGATAGCCTTTAAACGTTAGCATTTCATTTATGTTCAATCACTCATTCCACCAAAAAGATTTATTTTTGACTCTGAGCTAGCAATTAGAAATTAAGGATGAATTAGCACTAGCCTTTAAACTTTAGCATTTCATTTATATTCAATCACTCATTCCACCAAAAAGATTTATTTTTGACTCTGAGCTAGCAATTGGAAATTAAAGATGAATTAGCACTTGATCTTGGCCCTTTACGAAGTCAAAGTTTAGTGGATGGATCAGGTATATAAATAATCTCAAAAACAGAATGGTAGTTTAGAGAAGGGGCAATAAACTCTGCCTGGTTGAATCTAGAAATGTATTGCAGAGGGCATAACACTAAGCCAGATTGCAGAAGGTAAATGAATAGGAGTGTTTATACACTAGATAAAGAATTAGAAAGGAAAGCTGTTTGTTATGGAAATAGTACAAAGGCATGGAAGTGCCTTGACATGGATGTAATCGGTAGCTGATATTGTAGTTCAGGGTTCCGAAGGTTGGTGACTGATAGAAGATGAAACTAGCTAGAGTCCAGGCTGAAACACTTCGTGTATTATTCTGCAGTCTCTAAGTAGGAGTAGAGAGTCTAAAATACCTGAGTATAAGAGGTCAGCTCTGTATTTCAGAAAAATCTTTGGTGGTCACATGGAGGATAGGTCAAATGATCACTGTATCTAAAGGCATTTAGTTCTAGAACTTTTGCCGTATTCCATATGAGAAGATAAAGAGTTAAATGCTAGTAATAGCTTTGGTGGTGTGAGAGAATTAGTGAGTTGAAGAGAGGAGACAATAAATTAGTGGATTAGTGGTTTGACTCTTAGGAATCTTGAGAGTCGTTGCTATTTATGAGTGCTTATTGTGTGCCAAGTACTATACATGCTAAGTGCTTTAATACAGTTTCTTTTCTGAGTCTTATAAAAACTTATGAGTTAAGTGCTGTTATCTCTATTTTACTGTTAAAAAAATTACATTTATAGAAGTTAAGAAATGTACCTGAGCCAGGTGTGGTGGCACATGCCTGTAATCTGAGCATTTGGGAGGCTGAGGCAGGAGGATTATTGCGAGTTCGAGTCCAGCCTAGCCTATAAAATGAGCTTAAGGCCAACCTGAATTGCATAGCAAGACTCTGTCTCAAAAAGACAAAAATTAATTAATTAATTTAAAAATAAAAACCCTCAACAAACTGCAAACACCTGTTAATAAAGGTTTAAAAAAAAAGAAAGAAATTACCCAAAACCACACAATGATAAATGATTAAAATGGGCTTTGGTGATTTGAGCCTGGCTTTCCTTTCTTCAGTGACCCATGATGCTATGCAGTAGTAGTGAGAGGTGATGGAAGAGGAGTAGACCTTGATGCCCAGGTTTCCAGTTCATAGATACCTGGCCTGTAGACCTGACCAGGATTTATATAAACAAAAGTACTAACTTTTCTTTTGGAAATACACTCTTTAAGATATCTGAGGGACTTCCAGGTTTAAAAGTCCAACGGCAGTTGAACTTAAAGACCCTAAATAAGAGCTTTATAAGCAAATTAGCATATTTGGGTCAGTGAAAGCCATGGATATAAATAATGTTATTCAATAAGCGTAAATTGAAAAGAGGTAAGAAAGTGCAGTGTGGTGAACATTAACAGTTGAGGTGTAGGCACCCTTATAGGCTCTTCCTCCTAAGTCTAGCTGCAGATAGCAAAGACAAAGTAGTGTTTTGGAAGTCTAAGGGAAAAAAGGGGCTTCAAGAAAGCTGTAGCAGTTGATGTCACATCATTAAGACTGAATGACTATTGATTCTTTCAATTAAAATGTAATTTGGGGGCTCCAAGGATAGCTCCCGTGGTAGAGTACATGCCTAACATGCGTAAGTCCCTGAGTTCTCCCAGCGCCACCAGAAAAAGAGGAGGGGAAGAAAGAGAAGAGGGTGAGCTGTTTTAGGGAGGAGGAAAACAGGCAAGGAAATAGGATAGAAGCTTTGCTGTAAAAGAATGACAAAAAGCCATAGTTTGATGCAGGGTAGAGGAGCAGTTTTTAATGTAAGAGATGTCACGATATTTGTAACTAGAGGGGAGGAAGCTAGTGAAGAGAGCTTGAAGATAATAAAATAGAGAATAATTGATGTAGTAAAATTCTTTGAACTTAAAAATGATGTCCCTGAGCCAGGCTCACACCTGTAATCCCAGCACTTGCGAGGCTGAGGCAGGAGGATTGTTGCGAGTCCAAGACCAGCCTGGGCTGTAAAGTAAGCTCAAGGCCAGCCTGAACTGCATAGCAAGACCGTGTCTCAAAAAGACCGAAAAGAAAAAAAGAAAGAAAGAAAAATGATGTCACTCCAAGATTATGGGAAATTCAAAGATGGACTTAGCTCTTTGCGTGATGTTGGGCAAATTACTTAATCCGGAAGCTGATGCTGTCTGTGTCCTGTAATGGTTTGAAATGCTTTTTATGCCTGGTACAGAATAAGAATTACAGCTAATGCAGAAATTATAGCTAGTACTACTGTGAAAATACTTGTAGATAGGCAGGACTGAAAGTTCTTTAATTTGTTATCTCTATCATGCTAAACAGAAGGGATATAAGAGAAAGAATACAAGAAAGTAGCGAAAAGTTTGAAATAGCCAGTTTTGAAATGCTAGGCTATCCTGTTTAACCTAGAACAAGCAGGATTATCAAGAAGCTTTAAGAACACATTTGAGATTAACATGTAAATTTATGTTGGTACGAGCAGTCCCTTGTAACAGTAAAGAATGCCAAATTTGATCAATCCATGGATGTTCTGAGTTTCAGATCTGGTTTAGCAAAAAGAAAATAGCTATGACCTTTCTCTTCTGGGTCATTTGCATTTCTACACTCCTATCTATTCCTCAAACCCCAGTTCAGAGACATTTCTTTGCTTCATCAGTGACCAAATTCTATACTGTATTATAGATCACAATAAAAAAAATTTTTTTTTTTGAGTAAGGTCTTGCTATGTATTCCAGGCTGGCCTGGACTCACTGTGTAGCCCAGGCTGACTGAAACTCTGAGCAGTCCTCCTGCCTTAGCCTCCCTAGTGTTGGGATTACAGGCATGCAAGTTTATCACCGTCAGGACCACTTAGCAGTAATATTACAACAAGCTGACATCTTTCATTAGCCCTAATAAATATTTGACTTTTGCGTGCGCGTCTCACTTCCAGTGAAATTATAGATTATTCTGGGGTTTTTATTGAAATTACAAAGTCAGAACCACAGAAAGGATTTTATACTTGTTGGTAGCCACACAACCACAAACACCTACCACATTATTTGAAGTTATATAAGTATTTGTTGATGCTGAAAGATCATATGTAATTAATACATTGAATGTGGTAGAAATATACCTGTGAAGAATGTACTCTTTATTTTAGCCAGTAAGCAAAAAGCTGCCTGTTTGGCCAGGTGTCCTGGCACGCACCTGTAATCCTGGAACTCAGGAGGCTGAGACGGGAGGATCACTACAAGTTTGGGGCCAGCCTGGACTACAAAAGGAGCTCAAGGCCAGCCTCTACTGATAGTGAAACTCTGTCTCAAAAAAGAAAGTCCTGTTTGCAAAGAGCCTAGAGACATTCAAGGTCATTCAGTCCTGCACACTCAAGTGAAGTAAACAAACCCACCCAAATTCTGCCTATCTAAATTCAAACTATATTACCAGGAGAGACTCTTTCCCTACCAACATTGTTGTAAAAAGCTTTCTTTTAATAATTAAGACAAATTTTAATGAAGTCCTTATTTGAGCTATTTGGATTAGTGTGTGCATTCATATTTTTATGATATTCAGTGTACTTTTAATTTTGTACTTTTAAAAATTGTATTAGAAACATGTTTCATGATTTAGCTTTCAGAATTGTTTTAGTAACGGCATAATGCTTCATTAAATTGATATTCCATGACTTAACCATAATATCTCAGAAAACCTGTAATAGAGAAATAATTACTTTTGATTTTTTAGTATAATGGATAATGTTGCACCAAACATCTTTGTGAATATCATTTTTTTCTTCTGAATTATCTGCTTAGGAAAAATTAGAAGTGAAATTACAGAATGAAAGGGTAATGAACATTTTTATGGCTCTTAGTATGTGCCAGTAGGATTTTCTTTAAGGACTGCTAAAGCCATTGGTTTTGAATGGACTGAAATGGATTTCAGTATTTGATCAGGACTAATGAATGATCCTTTTGGAATAAGGTTAGGTTGCCAAGTACTTCAAAATTTAGTTTTTTTGTTAATTTTTTGTTTTTTAGTTTTTTTAAGACACGGTCTCATTGTGTGGTTCAGGCTGGCCTTTAACTCACAGCAATCCTCCTGCCTCAGCCTCCCAAGTGTTGGGATTACAGGCCTGTGCCACCACACTCAGCTCAAAATTTAGTTTTTATCATGTACACTAGCTAATTTCATATTCTTTGTTTTGCGAAGAAATGCTAAGACAGGTGTTTTGAATTAATATTTCCATTACTATGTAGTGGAAAATTCAGTGTTGCTGTCTTACGGTATACTTTGAATAAATGTACTTTACCATTTATTTGTAGGATTTGATTAGAGACCAAGGGTTTCGTAGTGACGGAGGTAAGTAGTAATTTCAGTTTTAAAAAAAAAAAAAACTCAGGGAAAAATGCAATTGCTTTGCTGCTTGTCTCCTTTATACTTGCTTCTTTCATGAAACAGACACAGAGAAAAATGTGTAGAGAAAAATCAAAATATTTTTCTATAGTATTTGCCATTTATTGCTAATGAAATGTTAACTAATTCGTGAGTACTGAAAATGGGGGAAGCCAAGTGTGGTGGCACAAGCCCATGATCCAAGCATTCGGGAGGATGAGGCAGGAGGACTGCTGCAAGTTTGAGGCCAGCCTGAGCTACAGAGTGAGTTTAAGGCCAGCTTCAACTGCATAGCGAAACCCTGTCTCAAAAAAAAGAAAATGAGGGAAATAAAAGAATCTTAAATATATAATCTACAGTTCTAAAATACTACACCAAGGAGAGAACCTTAGTTTACCCACTTTATTAATTTCTGCTGTCTCCAAAGCTGGAGTCCTTAAGTTTGCTTTGGAGGCCTCCTCTGATAAGACTGAGCTTAGAATCAGGTAAAACCTAGCTTCGTGAAATCATTCTTGGAAGGCATCCATTGGGTTGCCTGCCATAATGTCTCAGTTTATCAGACTTTATCAACCACTTCCCTTCAACTTTTTGGAAGTGTATGAAATGTACATTTTATAGAATGAACCCATAGTAGAAAAACTCAGTTGCCCTCTTGTTTAGTAAATAAAATGAAACATCGAATTGAGATTTCTTACAGAAATTTCATTTAGCATTCACTCTAGCAAAGAAAAACTGCTTATGAAAACACAGCTTTTCTGTATATTGCTTTCTAAGAGATTGTATTTGACACTGTCTTAGCATTTTTAATGAAGGAAGGAAGGAAGTCTTGAAGGAAGTCTTCCATGCCTCCCTCCTCAGCTGTCTTCTGCCTAATAAGGAAGACTTGTAATAAAACTGTGTATCATGCTTAGAGGGGTCTCTTAACTGTGACCTTCTGTATCTTCAAAATATCCAAACCCAGATTCCAAGATATTTATACTGAGCAAATCTTGTAAAACTTTCTTTTGTTATGTTTCTGTACAAGTGTGAAGCTACCAAAGTGACTAAGTCTGCTTTATACGCTCTGGACTTAGTATTAAGTACTCTAGGACTTAGTTACACAAAGAGTTTTTTCTGTTATTCCATGAACCCACCAATTAATGTTGCTGCCAGTTTAATTTTCGTATGTCTTTATAGCTGTGGCTTTCGATAATTTTGCCTAGTACATCCAGCATTTAAATGTTGCCATCATGTTAGCATCATAGAGTTAATTTTGTCATAAAGACAGCCTGCTTAATGCCTAAAATCAAGTGCCATTTCTTGTCATTTTTATGAGTCACTTTTTAAAAAATCATTGGGATTTTATGAAAGTTAGCAGTTTTTTTAAATGACCAGAATTGTTTTGTAAAGCAGGCTTCAAGTCATCTTACTTATTCCCCGTGACTTCTTTCATTTCTTCTGTGTGTCTGTCTTCTGTGTCTGCCTGCCCCTCTCTTTCTCTTCTAACAGCCCCCTTGAACCAGCTGATGCGCTGTCTTCGGAAATACCACTCCCGGACTCCCAGTCCCCTCCTACATTCTGTCCCCAGTGAAATAGTGTTTGATTTTGAGCCTGGCCCAGTGTTCAGAGGTAGTTGGGCTCTTCTTTCTTGTTTTCACCCAAAGCAAACTAAATATAAACTACAGGTGCTGTTTGTGCCTCACCCTCACAGCGTGTGTTTGTAAGTGTGAGAGTTCTCCGTACTAAATTGCTGCTTGGCCTGGCTGGAATGCTCTGAATGTGCTTCTTACACATACTCACTGCTGCAAGCTTTCTGTGTGTTGTCTGTCATAAATTTTAAAAGCAAGAAAGTTCTGAGCTAAGATTTCCATCTTGTTTTTTTATTACCTTATTTATATAACTTCTTCACCTGGGGGGGTGGGAACAAATAAGGCATGAGGGGAGAGTCTGCGATCAGGATTCTGTTGGTTTTATCCATTTAAGTGCTAATGTTGATGACTTAACATTTGTTAGCAGTTTTTATAGTTTTTAAGCAAATAAAAAATTAAAATGGAAACCCCTATTAGAATATTTTTAGTAGGCTTTTGGGTTTTTTCTTTCTAAGAGTCTTTATCAGCAAATTTTTTTATTTGTTTGGTTGGTTGGCTTTTTCCCTGAAATGAGATGTGAATATTTTATATCAAAAATAGGAAGTTGTTTAAAAATTTATAATATATTTTAGCTATTTCAGGATATTTCAGAAATTTTGAGAATTTATAATTTCAGTTATGTCCAAAGACAAGGGAAAAGTTACAGTATAATTTCATTTTCCCATTTTATCTTCTTGTTTTTAATGAAGAGTTAAACTGATTTTTAAAATTGTGAGTCAGAATTAGGACAGGTGTCTTGGTATAAATGTCTTTAAAGAATTATATTTACTAACTCTTGCTGCTAATTAGTGATTCATAATCATTCTGAGTATAGGAATGATTTTTAAATTTTGGCTCTTTCAACTCAGCTATGTCTCAGAAAATCCGTAGAATAGGATAGAAGTTATTTAGTACTAATATGATCCAACTTAGTGTAATACGTTACTGAGTGGATGGTAACTTTGAGCCCTGGATAAGCAAGGAAGGGTTTATAATGTTGAAAATTATCAGTGGCACATAGAAAATAGATTGTCTTCTAGTGGAAGACATTGCAGACACCATTTTCTGCATGTGAAATCATGGAAATTTCACATAGTAATTTAGTATGATGCAATAAGACTTCTACCCAGATTTAACATTTAAATGTTATCTTTGATATCCTTGTTCTATAAAAGATCATGGCTTTACACACACACACACACACACACAGTAGTCTCTCTCTCTCTTGTTTTTAGTTTCTTAGTGTTCTGTGTATGAAAATATTCCTGGAAATCTTAGTCCTACTCAGCTATACTCAGGCTCCACTAAGAGTTATCTGTGAGCCCCTCCAAACCAGTCACTACTCTGTAAGCTTAGAATGTTTACCAGAGTTAGCATTTAGAAATGTACCCACCAGAAAATTTTCAGTCCTGCCAACTGAGTCCACTTCCTAAGAGTACCCCTCAGGCTCAGCTGGCCTATAAAATACTGGAATTTGAAGTAATTTGGCTTCAAGGCTGTAGGACTTACTTTGCTCACCTTACAAAGGCAAAGATTTTTAAGAAAATCTCAAAAAACCTACTTAGCTTTGCTTACATTTACTTTGGTGTACAGGTAACAAATAATGTATGCTATGTATGCTTAATAGGAAAGGCCTCCAGGAACCACTGACCACTAATGTTTTAAATAGTAGAGCTTATACTTTGGCATTGTATTTAAATTTAGTTGCTAATATTAAAGAGCCAGATATTTTCAACATCACGGCATTGCCAGAAGTTACTTGTTTTGGGGTTTCCATCTTTTAAGATATTGATTAGCTACTGAAGTAATGTAAAATAATTAAAAGCTTATTTATTGTGTAAGCTTTTAGTTGATACTGCTTTTCTATTTTTTAATGAAAGACATGGAAATTGGGGAGTATTCTTTAGTATCTGTCAGTTATTCTCAATTTTTTTTCTATACTTTGCACCAGTAAACAAAAGTATGTATCTATCATTAGAGGTCCTTAAATGGGTCAGACAGCTAAATACAGTTCTAATTAGAAAAGGGCCCCTTTTTTGCCTATCCATTCCCAAAGGTCGCTGTTTGAACATGCACTTATTTAAAAAATAAGTGAGTCTTTCCCACCTCTGCCCCCTAATATGCGAATATGCTTGCCCCTCCTTAGTGGGTACATTTTGCCTTTCTCTAATCTAGGGTCAACCACAGGTTTGTCTGCCACCCCACCTGCCTCATTACCTGGCTCACTCACTAATGTGAAAGCCTTACAGAAATCTCCAGGACCTCAGCGAGAAAGGAAGTCATCTTCATCCTCAGAAGACAGGAATCGAATGGTAAAAATTTTTTATGTATTTTTCCTTTAAGTTTTTTGTTCCTAGAAATCATAGTCCAAAAGTGCTATCACCTTTCAGATATATTGTGTCTGTACGTGATGTGAAATTCTCATAATCAAATACATTTAAGAGCTGATAGTGTTTTGCTTAAAGCCTGCTTCCAACATTCATTTTTGCTCTCAGCTCTAATTAACCTGTTAGATAGGTAGTAGTAACAGATCCTTTACCAAAGTAACTGCATGGATTGAATTTTTTAAGAGACCAGTTGCGATAATCTAAATAAATAAATTTAGCACTGACTGGAAAAGGGTAACTGGAGAAGGAGTCAACTGTTACCATAATGTATTGACTTAAGTTTTGAGGAATTTTGAGCTAAAGCTAATCACACATATCGGACTTAACCTTGCTCCTGATAGTCCTCCAAATGTTAAAAAGTATTTATTTTATTGATTTTAGTAATATGCATTTCTGTACATATTCACTAGATAATTTTGATGTTTAATACATTATTTTCATTCTACTACTGACTTGTCAAAAATTTAAGTTTTATATTTTTATACATACCTTTAATAATTATGCCTTTAGAGTATGCTTTTTTTTTTTTTTAAGAAACTTTGTTTTCTTCCTCACCAGTGTATCTTTCAGGCATAGGTTAACAAACTCAGTATGAAAGATAATGTTTTCTTTCTTGTTTGGCTTGTCCTGACTTTGACTTTTGGACTATTTTTATCAAGAAAACACTTGGTAGACGGGATTCAAGTGATGACTGGGAGATTCCTGATGGACAGATTACAGTGGGACAAAGAATTGGATCCGGGTCATTTGGAACAGTCTATAAGGGAAAGTGGCATGGTATGTATTGTGACATTGTCACAAGCCGTAATGATATGATACATTCAACAGAATCAAAGAAAGTACTTGCTGTTTGCATTAGTAAACTTCGAATCCATTGCAGGAGTCCTGCAATATTTTCTGTTATGGGAGCTAGAAACTGGATTCACAGCAGCCAGGACTCCTATTATTATTTTACATTAATAATTTTTAAAGATAAAGATCCTTCTGGTTAGGTCATCCCGCAAATAATTTCTTATTTCTTGTACAAGTTTTTCTGTTGATAATCACAATAAGCATATTAGAAGCATACTTAACAAAGGAAGAACTGTAAGTGGTCAGTAAACATGCAAAAATCATTCAGCCTTACTAGTCATCAAAGAATGCCAAATTCAAAAAACAAATTGTTTGCCTCTCAAATGAAAAAAGGTTTTTTAAAAATGTTCCTATTTAGAATTGAGAATATAATTCTGTGGTAGGAAAATAAGTTGCTACAAACTTTCTGGAAGACAGTTTGACATTGTGTGTATCGAGGACAAATTATAGTCCTACAGTTCCATTTGTAGGACACTAACTTGAGGAAATAATTGGACAGGAATGAACAGATGTGTGTGAAGGTAATTACTGAGAGATTTACTAGTGAAAAATGAAAGCAAATAAGAGCCTAGAGGGTTGATTATGAAAGTTGGTACCTGTATATATGATTTAAAATAATATAATGGATGTACATTTATTAGGGTGGAAGGCTACCTATAGTACATTAAATTGTATAAAACAGCATATGTAAAACCACACATTAGTGAGCTACAGAGAAATACATAAACATTTGAAAAATTGCTATAAGAATTTTAGTAGATATCACTTTGGGTTATCCTTTCATATGTATTCATAGGTACTCATTGCATACATATACAAACCTAGTAGATATATAGCAATATAATAATTGTCATTTTTGAGTGACATGATAATGAAGGGCTTTTTTCTTTATGCTTTCAAAACATTTTTAAACATTTAAGTGATATTCAGATTATGGCACAGCAGTAAATGAACTATAAATGAAAATGAATACTTTGATAATTAGGAAAAATAAAAAATGTACATATAAGAGTATAACATACATATTAAAAAGTGCATCTATGAACAAAAAACAAACTGCATGGTAAATACTTCAAAGAATCAACAACTGGAATCTCATTGAGAAGTTTTGCACATCAAAAGAAATCACCAACAGAATAAAAAGAAAACCAATGAACTGGGAAAAAATTTTAACCTACTGCCCCTCAGACAAAGGACTTCTATCTAGAACATACAAAGAATTTAAAAAATCAGGGCCCCAAAATTCAAAATGGGCATCTGAGATGAATATATACTTCTCAGATGAAGAAATTTAAATGGCAAATAAATATATGAAAAAACGTTCAACATCATTGGTCATTCTAGAAATGCAAATTAAAACAACACTGAGATTCCATCTCACCACAGAAAGAGTGGCTGTCACCAAGAAGTCAACCAGTAACAAATGCTGGTGAGGCTGTGGGGAAGAAGCCTTTCTCCACTGTTGGTGGTAGTGCAGACTGGTACAACCACTGTGGAAATCAAGGAGATTCCTCAAAAACTAGGACTAGAGGTTCCATTCGAATACCCAGCTATTCTCTTTCTGGGTATTTTTCCAGGAGAATTGAAAACATCATACCACAGTGATATATGTGCACCCATGTTTATAGCAACACGATTTGTCATAGCTAAATTTTGAAAACAACCCAAATACCCATCAACTGAGGAATGGATAAAAAAGATGTAGTACTTTTATACAGTGGAGTATTGCTGAGCTATAAAGGAAGATAATTTTGATCGATTTTTTTTTTTTTTTTTTTTGTATCAGGAATCAAACTCAGGATTTTGCACTTGCCAGGCAGGCATTTATGCCACTGAGCTATATCCCCAGCCCTTAACTGCTCTGATAAAGAAGTCTACGGTTTTCTATTTAAGCCAAACTCCATTAGAAGACCTGTTATCTTTAATTTCAACATTCAATTCATAGCTGGACGTGGTGGCGCACGCCTGTAATCCTAGCACTCAGGAAGCTGAGGCAGGAGGATCATTGCAAGTTCGAAGCCAACCTGGGCTACAAAGTGAATTTAAGGCCAGCCTGAACTGCACAGTGAGACCCTGTCTTTTAAAAAAAAAAAACCTTCAATTAATAAATGTATCTCATTTAATATTATTAAATAATTGGGAAAATATTCTGGGTGCTTTATAGGTAAAACTAAGTTCCCAGGGGAAAAACAAGATTGGCTATTTTTTGGTTTGGTGTTTTGAAATATTAACATAGGAATATTATTGTTAGTTTAGTTTTTAATCCTTAGAACACTAAAGCAATTTTGATAGTTAAGGTGTAACTTATTTGCAATTTAATAATGGTATGGATTTAGAACTGCAGTAATTAGTGAAAATAACAAAGAATGATTCATAGTTTTAAATTCATAGTTTAAAAAAGTTGGAATGACACTTGGAATGACACTTACCTTTTAGGTGATGTGGCAGTGAAAATGCTGAATGTGACAGCACCCACACCTCAACAGTTACAGGCCTTCAAAAATGAAGTAGGAGTACTCAGGTGAGCCCATGCAAGTTACTGTTTTCCACAGAAGGGCCTTATTACTAGTACTTTCTGTTTTTCAGCAGTCTCTATTAGCTTTGCACATTTACTCAAAATGAGTAAATAGAGAAACATAATAGATCTAATTATATTTTGTTTTTAACCATATTCTTTTGAGTGATATGCAATATTATATGATACAACTGATAGAAGACTTAACCCTAGACTGAATTCACAGAATTATAGTCTTCTGGACATGTAAAATAATAGCTCTTACAGAAACAATACCCTCAAAGTTGTAAATATGTCAGTGCGCGTTTGGAGGTTCTGTTTACTCGGGGCCCCTAGGGCTTGAGGAACAAGGACAAGTGAGAATAAGTACAGGGAAGGACAGTTTCCATGGGGAGGACCCCACAGCTGTAACTTTGGGGGAGTGGTAAACAAAACTGAGGACACAGTGCAGAGGAGGCAGTTGTGTTCAAAAAGGTACAAAGTTAGCCTCCTTTATTTCAAAGAGCAGAACAGGGAAGCCCGTTGTGGAGACCGGAGGAAAATGATTTTGTTTCCACAGGAGAAAACTTTGTAACTCTAGAACCACTCAAACAAAGAGGTAAGAGGCAGCTGCATTCTCAAGTGATGAGCTTCCCATCACTGAGGATATTTAAGCAACCTTTACTTTTCTGTCAGATGAATTTTTAAAAAAAGAAAAAGATTATTCTGAATAGAGAAGGAGGTTAGGCTAGAGAATTCCAGGTCTCTTCTGAATTTATCCTTCTATTGCTTTATTTAATTTCTTTTAATAGCTTTTTCTAACAACATCTTTCTAATAGGTAGATTGCTTTGTCTCTTTTTAAGAATTGCTAAAGTTTATTGACACTTATATTTACTGTCACATTTCTTTGTACAGGAAAACACGACATGTGAATATCCTACTCTTCATGGGCTACTCCACAAAGCCACAGCTCGCTATTGTTACCCAGTGGTGTGAGGGCTCCAGCTTATACCACCATCTCCACATCATCGAGACCAAATTTGAGATGATCAAACTTATAGATATTGCACGGCAGACTGCACAGGGCATGGAGTAAGTTCCCTTGTGTCAAATCTCTTGTAAAGTACTTTTGAAGACCAGTGGGAATATTTTAAAGCCTCAATTGATACTTCTTTTAGATTCCATTTTAAGGGCCAGGGATATAGCTCAGTGGCTTAAGCACCTGCCTGGCAAGCGCAAGGTCTGAGTTTGATTTCCGGTACCAAAAAAAAAAAATTGGATTCCATTTTAAATTACTGTTCAGCAATATAAGACCACTACTGGATAGCAATACTGTACTAAAATATACAGTAATCATTCTCTAGTACAATCATCAAGACATCCAAGTTGTATCAAATATTTGATAATAAATATACAACTGCAAATTTATGTTTAGCAGTCTGTGACTTAGCTAAGCAGTACAAGGTTAGAAAACAAAAATAGCCCCTACATACACTAAGAAGTTATTGACAGTTACTAAAGTATATAACATGACTGTTAATGGTAATTTTCAATCTTTTACCCTAGGTGCTCATACTTTCTATTGCAAAACAATCAATAAAGTGAAAGTGAAAATCTGAGTTCTTATCCTTTGTAAGGACTTCAAGTTGAGTTGTTTATATCTATTGAATTTTGCTATATAATTTAAAAGATATAGTTATTATATATGATTTATATAGGTAAAAACAGAACTGGCTTGAAAGATAAATTTTTTATATAACTCCTAAGTGCAAATAAAAAGATAAAAGGTAGAAATAAATTTTGAAAGCACTTTGATGAAAAGCAAATTTAGTAAAATATAAGTTTGGAAAGTTCTACAAATAGTTTTAAAATATGTATCTTAAGCCATGTGCAGTAGTGCACTCCTGTAATCACAGCACTCTGAGGCTGAAAGTTGGGAGTCTAGCCTGGGCAACTTAGTAACTTAGCAAGATGCTGTCTCAAAATAAAAAACGGTTGGGATGTAGCTCAGTGCAAAGGCCCTGCATTCAATCTCTACTACCAAAAAAACAGAAAATTGTAGTATACAAATTGTTTTTGGAGATTATTATATTATTTAACTTTATAATGTTATTAAGTAGATATTTTTATTTTCTTTTTACAAATAAGGAACACTGAGGCTTTTAAATTACTTGTTTAAGGCCAGATATTTAATAAGTGCCAAAAGAGATGCTTATTTAGCTCAGGGTTTCTGATTCCAGTATTCTTTCCCCATGACCACTGCGCTACTTCTACATTATGAAATTGGAATAAAAGGTGTATGTATAGCGACAACTGTGACTCAAGATCATTGATAACAAATGATCCAGAGCCAGAACTCAAACCCAGTTCTGGTTCTTAAATCTTGCCCCTCTACTATCTTCCCTAACTGAAAAATAAGCACTGTATCTATAACTAAGACTTTATAGGCCTATGTTCACTGGACTGCTTATTGAAGCAAATAATTACTTTATTCAGTAATAGTCCCACTTATTTACTGGATTTAAATCTCAGCCTTTCAAATAAGTTAAAATCTGAATCTGTTCACATTTAAGAGATTATATTAAAACCTTGTGAAGAGTGAGCCATGCCAAAGACAGTGCACATTCAGAGGAAACAGTGCCAATTCCCCCCGCCCCCGGTCTCTTGTGTTCCTTCAGCAGGGCACATGCGCCCCTGCTCGCACCTCCATGCCTGTTCCCTTCTGTGTGGGATACTTACGCTACAACACCCATGTTTCTTTTACACGCGGACCCCTTTCTTTTCCGAGAAACTTTCTCTAATCATTTTGTATAACGAGCCCCATCCGCTGTGCCCTCTCTGTGCTTCAGCCTTTCTCTCAGCGCCCCACGCCGTCTGACTGACTTCGTTGCCGTTTCCTCCACTAGGAGGCTCTGTTCTGTTCACTGTTTCGTGACTAACGCCTACAGTAGGACCTGTCCTGATGGAGATACTCTGTTCAGGTCCGTGAGATGGAAAGATGTGCGACCACACAAGGCTGCGTGTTGCTGGTGGGATTACCTTCCCGCGTAGAGAAGAGCCAGGTCTTTTACATGCCAGCACTGACACACCTAACAGGGAAGGAGTGATAGACAAAATAACAAAGGGCTTGTGGTAAAGACAGGCAGCAAAGAATTGCTTTAAAGTGTTTTTAGGGACAGTGATTAGGATTACTTAAGAAGGAACAGCAGAAAAAACCAGTTAATGAATAGACTGGCTGTGTAGTCTGGGGAATCACCAGGCAGGAGTGGATATAGTTTAGGATCATCAGTGTGAACTTTACAGTGTGTCTACTGCAAAACTGTCGCTATATAATGAGTACACCTGATTACTTATATATGTCTATCATTTCATCAGGCTTAGCCTAGATTTCAGTAGCAAAAGAATATTAATTATAAGTTCTAAGCCCTCTGGCAGAGTTTACTTTTTATTACCAGTTAAAGTTAACCAGAGAGTATGTAGTTCCTTTTCTCGGTTCCTTTTCATATGGTGATGTCTGCATCTGGTAAATTCACTGATAAATCTTTAGTTTCTGAAGGCTTTGGCAGAGTGAAAATCCTCTTACTAAAATGGCTGTGTGGGTTTTAGGTTAAAATGACATATTTTTGCTCCGTCTTGAAAGTCTACTGAAACTATAACAAAGGGATTTTTTTAAAAAACAATGTGAATATATAAGGATAAGGGTATCAGAAAGGAAAAAGAATATAGCAAAATTTTAAAAGCTGGAGTACTTGGGAGGCTGAGGCAGGAGGATCACCATGAGTTCCATGCCACCCTGAACTATATATAATAAGGCCCTGTCTCAAAAATAAACATATAAAATAAAAACTGGAAAGCAGATGAAAAAGTGGTAATGGCTTCCGAAGCAGCTAAACTCACCATTGGCCGTGAAAAATGAAAACCATTCTGATTTACATCATAAAATCTTCAAAAGACTCAAATTGTCAGTACAAACTATAGGAGGGCAGGGGGCTAAGGTGAAAAAGCCTGTTTCAAGAGCTGTTCTAGCCAGGCTAGAAAAGCTATTCTACAGTCCCACGCATATAACTCCAATACTGAGAAGGCTGAGGCAGAAGGATTACCATGAGTTCGAGGCCAGCCTGGGCTTCACAGGGAGTTCAAGGCCAGTCTGAACTACACAGCGAGACCCTGTCTCCAAAAAAAAAGTGTTACTTTTTTCCCAGATTAGCAGCCAAACCTCCCTCTTCCTATATATAGTCTTTTCTGAGATCTTACCAGCCAAAGAGGAAAGGCCCGAAGTGAATGACATCAGAGAGTCTACCTAAATCACTGAATCATTCAAAAACAGCAAGCCCATCTATGTGTATAAAGCTTCCAGACACTGACTGGTTCTTCACTTAGTGTAATTCAGACAGATTAACTCTGAATCACCACATATTGGCAGAAAGTCTTTGGTGCAAATGAAAGACCAAAACATTGGGGGCCAGGGAGATACAAGGACAAACAGATGCAAACCAAAAAAAAAAAGGAGAGTTCACGTACTCACTGTCCCACTCCAGGAATAAAAAGCCCATTTTCTCAAAGAAATTTTTAAAAAACCTTTCTCTCCATTATCTAAGGAATATTGGTATAACAGAAAGTTGTTAAAATGTTCATATTTATAATACACTAAAATGTTCATATTTATAATACACTAAAATTTACATCTTTTTCAATTATGTATCCTTCACTTTTAAATGTTAATTTAAAATTCAGAAGGGAGCCAGGTACAGTGGTGCACAACTGCAATCCCAGGACCTCCAGAGGCTGAAGGACTGTGGTCCAAGAGTTTGAGGCCAGCTGAGGAACTTAGATCCTATTTTAAAAAACAAAAAGAGGCCAGGTGTGGTGGTGCATGCCTGAAATCCTAGCACCCAGGAGGCTGAGGTAGGAGAATCACCATTAAGGCCAACCTGAGCTATGTAGTGAGTTCAAAGCCGGCCTGAACTACACAGCAAGACCCTGTCTCGAATCCCTACCCTCTCCAACAAGGCTGGGGATGTAACTCAATGAAAGGTGCTGGATTTATTCCCCATATCAGGGAAAAAAAAAACCCAAACACACAAGAAATTACATGGTTTGTTAGATTTCATTAAGAAGTCTTCATTAAAGGAATTTTAAAATTTACACAAAGTGTTATATGGTTCAATATTAGTTTATCTGTATTGTGCAACATAGTTCAAAACAGACACCTGAACAAATCTGTTTACAAATTGAGTTATGTAAATGTAGGTAATTAACTGGAGTATACACCAGAATATGATTCCTGGTGAGAGAGAGATTCCTGTTTTCTTCTATCATACTATCAATGACTAAAGAACAGTTTTCATTACATTTTCTCAGGCTCTAGGCTGGCAGATAGGAGAACAAATGGGATGGTCCAGAAGTCACGAACAGGTTCAAATCCTAACTTGAGCTTTGCGCAGTGGCCGTATCGTAGCCAATGAGGTTTATCCGAGGCACAATTATTGCTAATAGAAAACTTTTCTCAAATCTTAACTTGCTAATGATTTTATATAATGGGTTTTTAACTTACCTTTTAGCTTCTGGTCACCCATTTCAGCCTTATGTTTGGTTCTTCCTTTATGGTTTAATTTTCTCCTTGTCTACCAATGGACGGAATGGCATAGATAGAACCCCTGACATAACTTACTCATTTCCAGTGTTTGTTCATCTTTATATGTAACCATAATTCTAGCCTGAGGGCTTTGTTTTAGAATTATTTCCAAGGCCTGTATGGCTCAGTGGCACAAACACCTACCTAGAATTATTTCTAGCAGTTTTTCCCAATTAGAAGCTTTCTTGGTCCCAGTACTTGGGAAGTTGGGGTGGGAGGATCTCTGTGAGTTCAAGGACAGTCTGGGCTACAAAGTTGAGTTCAAGGTCAGCCTGTACTGCATAGTGAGACCCTGTCTCAAAAAGATCAAAAAAGAAGAGGAAGAGGACGCCCTCTTGGATAATTACCTACTTCTAGCACCCACCAAGCTCTTCCTTTGCGTTCCTCGATTTGAACTCTTCCTATCTGGCTCCTGCCCGCCCCCCCATCTCACAATGGGCAGAACAAGCTAGACAGTGTGCCGTGGCGATTTAAGAAGCTGCTTAAGTGTGTTGGGCTTTTGCTAGATCCTTTATTCGCCAGAGTTCATTCTGAAGTCTCAAGCAATAAGCACTGCTCACTCATTGTACAAGTGTCTGAGTTGCAGTTACTTAAAAGATAAAAGCTTTAATAATTATAGCGTTCAAATGTGTCACATTTATTGGGTTACAGACTGTAAGCAGCCAGTGGGTGGCATTCTTCCTCTTGGTTTTGTCTTCTTTTTGTACCTTAGGGAAAGATCATTCCTGATTCTTAGGTTTACTTAAACAGAACAGAGCTTTTCTTTTGGTAGATAATTAAATAGATTCACTCTGAAGAACCAGTATTTATAAGGTATGTTTTATCATCTCACCTGTCAGCCTTTGATTCAGCCCAAGGACCAAGGTATTTCAAGAATGCTGTCACTGAAGAAATATCAGAAATGATCAGTACATCATTGCCATTTCTTTGTAGCACTTTTAATTTCAGAGTAATATTTATGCCATAATTTTTAATTTAGCTTTACTAAAAAATTTACTAAGTATTAAATCAGGGAAGCACAGAGAGAAAGTAGGGACCTGTTGGTATGTTCACAGAAGCATTATATTCTGAAAATATGATTAAGAGTAATTTGGAAATAAATCCTCACATGTTGTTTTTTACATAATCAAGGGTATAATGTCATACCTCCTGTTTTTACATTTATTCATAAATGAGCCTTGTTCAATGGACAGTAGAATGAATTAGAGTTGTAAAGATGATATGAACATGATTCTTGAAAATTATGATTGAAAAATCATTCTAATTAGTCAAAGAATGCTTAGAGTGATCATGATTTTTTGGTAACTAAAGATAGGATACTGGGCTGGGGATATAGCTCAGTGGCACAGCACCTGCCTGATAAATACAAGGTCCTGAGTTAAATTCCCAGTACCAAAAAAAGTAAATAAGTAAAATAAAAATGGAATGCTGATATAATCAGGAAAATGAAGGTAAAACAAAAAACACCACTTTTCAATCACTAGAATTGGGAAAATACCTAAATTGTGACAAGATCAAGTATTCATAAGAATCAGGGCATTTGATTAGTGGAACATTCTTGATGCAACCAACCATGCTGAGGGCATTTTGGAAGTACATATTGAAACAAAATATTTGTTCTGTCCCCAAGAAATGTCAGCTTTTGGTCCAAGAGATGTGTTCAGGAAGAGGTGTATTATAGGAAACCACATTAGAGTTATATCAATAGAGGAATAATAAATATTGGCAGAAATGAGCCATAGAATAGTTAGTGCACAGTGGTTAAAAGATGTGAATTACATATGCACGAGCTTAGGTCTATAAAACACAATGTAAAGTGAAAAAAGCAAGCTGCAACATGAGACCACCTAATGTCTTTTAAAAAGAGCAGTTTTTATATTTGGATTTTTAAAAATGGTTCAGTGAAGGTATTGAAATTGAAGACACACACCAAGTTCAATAGCAGTTTCTCTAAGAATGACCAAAGGGGGTCAGGCTAGGGATAGCTATCAGGGAGGACAGCTTGAGCTTTGTCTGTATACTCGATTTTTTTTTTTTTTTTTTTTTTGAGACAGGGTCTTGCTATGTCGTTCAGGCTGGCCTGGACTCACTTTGTATCCCAGATTGGCCTCAAACTCACAGTGATCCTCCTGCTTCAGCTTCCTGAGTGCTGGGATTACAAGCATGCACCACCATGCCCAGCTACAAATTTATTATTTTTAATGGAAAAGATTTTACATGTTACATTTTACCTTTGGAACTTCTCATAAGTATAAACTTTGAAAGAGGACAGGAGGTAAATTTTAACAAGCTTGTGTAAAAGTTTTAGCAGGCTTGGTTATGATGAGAATAGAAGTGATTTTTACCTTATTCTTTTTTTCTTAATTTCAAAATAAAACTTGTTACAAGGAAGTCTAAAATCATAACTAAAAATATATACACGAATAAGCACCAGTTTTGCTCACAGTTTCAGAGGGTTCAGTTCATGGTCAGCTGGTTCTATTGCTCTTAGGCCTATGGTAAGGCAGAAGCATCATGGCACGAGAAGTCTGTCAGCATATGGCAGCCAGAGGCAGAGAGCAAGAGAGTCACCCTGTGCTACTGGCCTTCCTCCTGCCTTTTTCCCACTAGGGACCCCACCCTGTTGGTTGGCACATCCAACATTCAGGGTGGATCTCTCCACCAACTTTCTCTCCACATTCTAGTTGACTCAGGAAATACCCTCACGGACACACTCAGAATTAGACTTTACTGATTTCCTTAGAGTTTTTCAGTCTAATCACGTTGACAGCAAGATGAGCTATTACAGTCCCAGGTGATTCCTATGTATCTTAAAGTTTGAGAAAGGCTGCTTTGAAGCATGGTCTCCTACTTGTCCTTCTTCTTGCTGTCTGTTCCTCAGTGAGTTCCTCCTCTGCCCCCTTGGGATCTCAGCCAGATTCATGATTTGAAAAACCATTGAAATATTTCTGTGCCAGTCTTCAACTAGTTCATTTCCTTTGTATTCCAGACTCTTATATCCAACTGTCTGTCTAACATGTCCACTTGGTTACCTAATGGGCAACTCAAATTTCATAGATTCCAAGCTGACCTTACCTTTTTCCTCAGGCCTGTTTTTCCTGCATTATGTTCATCTTAGCAACTGGCAGCTCTGTTCAACTTCCTCTGATTCTGCTATCCCTCTGATGCCACCACCATTATCTATTGCTTGGATTATTGCTTATTACCCTGTTTTGGAGCTCGCCCGCTTTCAGTTTAGCTTTAATCAGGCTACTTTGGTCTGTTAACACAGCACAGATACTTTATTCCTTTGCTCCTCAGTATACACATTTCACCCAGAGTAAAAATAAAGTTGAGGGTCAAAAGTGTAACTCAGTAGTAACATTTGCCTAAGTTTGTGTGAAGGCCCAGATTGGATCCCCAGTTCTTACAGGAACCCTTTCTCAGTGTGTCTACTGCCACTATTCTTCCTCTCCAACTACTTCTCTTACCTATCTTGACTCATCTACTGCTCTTTCCATCCAGCCCACCCTGTTCCAGTCCAGGCTACTTAGCCTTCTTGATATTCTTTAAGCATGAGAGGCACATGGCCTGCCTTAGGACTTTGCTCTTTCAGGCCACACCCCCTGCACCCCTGGTATGGTCTTGATATCTGCATGTTCTCTCTCTCCCCACCTCTTGGGAGTGAAAACATTCTGAAAAAAGGCTCTTCTTGGCCTAAAATTATGAAGCGCTCCAGCTCAGTATTCTCTGTCATCTGTTGTGTCCACTCCCTCCTTACAGTTCGCACCACCTAATGTACTGTGTATTTTACTGATTTATCTTTTTATAAGCACCCTGAGTATAGGGATTTTTCACTATGTCTCCCAAGACTGAGTACACATGGTAGACTTTCATTAAATGTGTTAAATAATTAAGAATTAGAAGGCCAAGCTTAGAGACATTGTAAAATAGACCCCAAGTCATGTGACTAGTAAGTGACATAGTTGGAATTCTAACCCAAATCTATCTGAGCCAAACCCATGCTCTTTCCATTGTTTCTCTCTGGTCATTTCTCATAAGTTCTCTGGGCTCTGGTTTTTCCGATCTGCAAGATTGGAGTTAACTGATTTTTTGGCCTGCTTCACAAGGAAACATATGCAGTAAATTTTTATGTCTTGTGTCAGCTTTGTGTCCTTTACTTTCTTACAGAAGTTCTTTAGTTTCTGCTTTTAGTTTTAGATCCACTTTTAGTTTCTGCTTTTAGTTTTTGGTCCACTTCAAATTAATTTTTATATCTGTTATAAGGTATCAGTTGGGATTTTTTTTCAATGTATGTATCAGTCATTCCAACATTTGTTGTAAAGACTGACTTTTCCTTCAGTAAATTATCTAAATATTTTGCCTCTAATTTTATGTGTTTGGGCTTGTGAATGTTGAAATTAACTTTGAAGTGAAAGGACAGCATGGTGTTTGCTTTTCTATTAATACTGTGATATTCCATGTTTATATATGTTCTCCTTTATTCTCTTCAGGCCCGCATTTGACTTACTAGCTGTTCAGTGCAATTGCAGTCAAAATCTCAGCAGACATATCTTTAAAATCTGACAAGCTAACCCCAACATTTATATGAAAATGCAGTAGCTAGAAATTTATCAAGACACTTTTGAAAAAGAACAAAGCTGGAGAATTTCTGTTTTGAGATTTCAAAATTTACTGTAAAACAACAAGAGTGAGTGTGGTATTAGCATAAAAATAGGCTTACATCAATCAAACAGAATAGAAAGCTTAGATTTGTTTATCTATAGTCATTTTTTTGTAGTTAACCAAGGTGCCAAAGCAATGAATGAGGCTGTTCCTTTCATTAAATGTTGCTAAGGACAACCAAACATGGAAAAAATAAATAAGCCACTGTGTCACTTATTTTTCTCAAGGCTGAGACAAAATACCTGACACCCACTGTTAAAAGAGAAAAGGTTTATTTAGCTAACAGTTTGTAGAGGTTTTAGTCCATAATCAGCTGGCTCGAAGGCAGAGGCACATGGCAGAGCAACAGTTCATGGCAACGGAAGATAGCAAAAGCAAAAAGGGAAGACAAGCCTCCTTTTTTTTTTTGGAGACAGGGTCTCGATGTGCAGCCCAGGTTGGCCTCAAAATCACAGTGACCCTCCTGCTTCAGTCTCCCGAGTGCTATGATTACAGGCATGCACCACCACACCTGGCTTTGACAAGCCTTGTATTGTATGTAGTCTACTGGGATTAGGATGGTATCAATCTTATCTGTGGACTGATCCAGCAGTCCCCCGTGTCACAAACCATAACAACTGCTGCCTATTACCTGATGCAAGACATAAAAGTTTACCTGAAGTAGACCAAAGACTTAGGACTAAACCCTGAAACTTCAGCAAGAAACAGAGGGGGAAATCTTTATAGTTTAAAAATAGGCAGTTTCTTAGGGCACAAAAAGCAGTCTTCCTATTCAAGAGGACAAGGTAGGAGAATGACAAATTCAGGCCAACCTGAGCAACTTACCAAGACTTTATCTCAGAAATGAAAACAGGGTAGGTTGGGGCTGGGTATATAGCTCAGTGGAATAAGCGCCTGCCTAGCAAGCACAGGGTCCTGAGTTCAATCCCCAGTACCGCCAAAGAAAAAAAAGAAAAGAAAAGAAAAGAAAAAAAAGAAAACAGGGTAGGCCTAGTGGTCCATGGCTGTGATTCCAGCCGTCAGGAGATAGGCCAAGGGACCACCACAAGTTGGCGGCCAACCTGGGCTGCATAGTGATCTCAAGGCCAGCCTGAACTACCTAGTGAGACCCTATTAAAAACTAAATTAATAAATAAGAAAGGAAAGAAGGAGAGAAAGGGCAGGCGAAGAGCTCAGTGGTAAGCACTTACCGAGCACACACAAGGCCCTCGGTCCTCAGTTCCACCCTTGTATCACAATTTTAAAAAAGCCTTGGACCATAAAAGAAAACATTGTTAAGGAAATGAAAAGACAAGTCATAGGGGTGGAGAAAACACATTATCTGATATAAGACTTTGAAGCATATAAAAACTCTTACAATTCAACAATAATACATCCACTCTGTGGGCAGGAAAAGGCAAAAGAATCAGCACCATGGTGCTCACCCAGCTACTCAGAAGCGTGATGCAGGAGTATCATGAGTTTAAAGCCACCCTGAACTCATAGTGAGACCCTGTCTCAAAGGAAAATTTTGAACACTTTCTAAAGAAACTATATGAATGTCTAGTGAACACATACAAGAATGTTTACCAAAAGTAGTTACTAGGAAAAGGTAGATTAAAACTATATCAAGACAGCACTAGATACCCACTAAGAACCTATATAATCAGAATCAACAATACACCAAGTACTGGCATGGAGGAAGAGCAACTGAAACTCAGATATTAGTGGAAAAGCTAAATAAGAAATCCATTTAGGGAAACAGACTGATGATTTCTTTTAGTTAAGCTTTGGGCAATTCTAAGCCTATGTGAATTCCTAAAAGAAAGAAATCTTGCATCAGCAACAAAGACTTATACATTAATGTTTAGTGTCTTACTCATGATTGCCAAACGCTAAGATGTCCACCATGCAAATGGATAAGGGGCGTGCCCATCTCCTGTAACACTGCATGCAACCCCTCTGTGAGTCTTGGAATTGTTATACTGAGGAAAAGCCGTAGAATTCTGTGAGTAAAGGCAAAACTTAGCTGTAGTGGCAGTATTATCAGTGACTGCTGAGTCTTAGAGACTTACTAGCTACAAAAGTGTGTGAAGGAACTGTGCGGGGGGACTGTGTGGGATAATGGATATTCTTTATTTTGGTTGTGGCTGGTCAATACACAGGTGTATGTATTTTCTGGAACCCATTAAATTAAACATTTAAAACTGTTGTATTATATGGTGGTATATACAAATTATACCTCAATAAATTTGATTTTTTAAAAGTGAAAGAGACTAAAATGTCTAAGTGAAAATGGAATGGAGGTCATTTTAAAGCACAGTTTAGAAACTACCTCTTGGCAATTATAGTTATTTTTAAAGTGATCAATGATTAATGATTGAGAGAAGTAGCAAAATGTCATTCCCTTCAGCCCTGCCCACTGTCCTTGAAGGGAGGAGAGGGTATCAAAGCAGCTGCTACGTGACTCTGTCTCACCGTCACACCTGCCAGTCCTGACAGCTGCTGAGTTCTCCAGGCATGGCTAGGGCATCTGAGGAAAGATTCAGCTTCCAGCCTGAAGTCTGATGAACCTTTGTGGAACTGTATAGAATTAGGTAAAAGATGGCTAAAATGCAAATGTTTAAGTGGACCATCTCTCAGGTTTTTTGTTTGTTTGTTTGTTTTTTGAGACAGGGCCTCACTATGCAGTTCAGGCTGGCCTTGAGCTCACTTTGTATCCCAGGCTGGTGTTGGACTTGCAGTGATCTTCCAGTGTCCCGAGTGCATGTATTACAGGTGTGCACCACCATGCCCAGTTTCATCTCTCAGGTTTTAGAAGAAGTTAAAAATGCAAGAAAATAGCCAGGTGTAGTGGCGCACACCTGTAATCCCAGCACTCATGAGGCTGAAGCAGGAGGAGTGCTGTGAGTTCAAGGCCAGCCTGAACTACATAGGAGAGACCCTGTCTCAACCAAAAAATTAAGATATAAGAAAATAGGAAACTTGCATGAGCTATTAAGTCAGTGGTAGCAAACCTATAGCATGCATACCACAGCATGTTTATTTGTATCATTGAAAGTTTTAAAAGGTTACCATCACTGTATTAGGAACTTTACAAATAGACCAGATTGGTAATTAGCCAGGTAGTGTACCATGGTATTTGAACCTCAATAAGGCATTTGAATATATCATTCATGGTAATCTTAAAAATCAGATGGAGAAGTGTAACACCAATTGGTAAGATTTAACTGGAGGACTGATAATACCTGAAGCCTACCGGTAAGCTGGAAGGAGATACTTGTCTCTATTCCTCTCTTCAATTTGATGAACATACCTGGAAGTAACTTAAATGAGGACATCATTAGAATGCTGATCTTTAAAAACCCATTTTTAGTGAAAACTATAAAGTTTTAATAAACTGAAATTTTAGGACATGTCTACAAAATGCAAAATCTTAATTCAAGTATAAAGAAGAGAAGCTTACAAATGTAGGATGGGGAAAATATTTCATAGGAGCAATTCAAGAAGAATAATTTGGGGGCTTGAACTAAACATAATTTTGTAAGAGTTCACTGAGTGACGCAATAAGAAATATTTTACACCCATCACAAGGGAGATGAAGATGAAAATCTCACTCATTTGTGTTGGTGAGATCAAATGTGAAATACTCTATTTAGTGTGGGACATCATCTGATGCTGGGTTTTTTTTGTTTTTTTTGTTTTTTTTTTTCTGATGCTGTTTAAAAAATAATGCTGAGCTGGAAATGTAGCTCAGTGGTACAGCACTTGCCTGCTTGTTCAAGCTCTTGAGCTTAATCACTATTATATAAATAGACAGACAGATGAGATAGATTGATAGAATGTTGAAAAGCTGGATCGTGGATAAAAGCTTGAAAGGAACAGTATAGAGAACAAGTTTTACTACATAATTTTCCAGCTCCAAGATTACATGATCCTTTTTTTTTTTTTTAACGTGATCTTTTAGATGGACACTTACTCTTCAAGGAAGAGAATCCTGTGGAGAGAATGTGGTATTTGTGTGATTGATAGCATGTTTGTTCTTTCCTCTTACTCTTGTAACCCTGATTCTCTTGTAAACCTGTAATACTTTCCTTCACATGGTGAAAGGTAAGGGAGAGGTCCAGTCAGTTGTCCTGAGTCATGGGTCTGTTTCTGCACCATTTATAGCAAGTGGAGTTGATTTATTCTTCTTTCCTTCCTGACTTCCAACTAACTCTGTGGTTATTGGCATCTTCCATTATAACTGGCCAGTGCTTACAAAAATGCATTGTAGCCTCTCTCTCTATTCAGTGGTTTAGGATAATTACTCTGAAACTTTAATTATGTAGAGATGGGGATATGACATTCATTTTTTTTAGCTGGGGGAATTAAGTTTCTTTCTAGCCTTCCATTATACAGTCCAGGACTTTTCCTCTTTTGTCACTTTGGTTACAAAAACGTAAACAAAAGAGAATTATTGCATGAGAAAAAAATCAGGAAAGTATTTGTAACCATAAAGTATTACACACATACAAGCTGGTATGATTTCAAACTGTAGCTCTGTGCACCTTGGCCTGGAATAGATTTGCACTACCCAGCATCTGCTGATTATAACACTATCTCAGCTGTCACATTTATGTCTTAGTAAGTATCCAGTATATACTGACCAGAGATTTTCTCTCCTCAACCCATGAGTTCCATATGTACTTTTCCTTGCTGTATTTTGCATCAAATTTGCTGAGAGGATTAATGCTGTCCATCAAGAGCACTTCTGTCTTCCCTTGACTTTATCGTGCTTCCATAGTTTCTTCTTTCTCTCCCACTTGGTGTGGTTGAACTTCACAGGAGAACCTCTCTGTATACGAGATCCTAGGTCCCCTGGACTGAAAGACTGAACTCTACACCGTCGCTGTGGCTGTTTAGCCCCTTTCTTTCTCAGGGAGTCCAGATCTTCCCGTCTTGAAAAGGCTTCTGATTGAGACCTCGCCGTCTCCACCTGTTACCTTTCTCTATCACCCAGCACTTTGTAAGCAAGTGAGACCTATAACTGACCTAAGATTTTCTTTCAATGAAGAGTGACACAGTATGATGTAGTAAAAGAACACAGCCTAAAGTCATGACAAAAAAGATAATTTTGGACTGTGGTAAATGCTTTAAGAGAAATAAGCATTTCCCTCAAAGATGAGATAGTTACCTGGAGAGAAAAGGTTACTTTGGATAAACAGTAATTTGAAATAAAAATTATGTCAAAAGTTTCAAAATCTTGATGTCTAGGAAAATGAGGAAGTTTAAATGAAGATAAGAAAGCATAAATAATCTGTTACTTATAAATCTTCCTGTTTTTAACAGTGCTCATTACATGATTTTGATTATAAGGTTTAAATTTTAAATTCTCATTTAAGGTAGAATGTATCTTTTAATAGTCATTGTTAGATTTCATAGTCTTATATATCTGTCTTCCCCGGTATTAAATGAAGAAAAGTAACCTGACTAGGATATCATGTGCATCTTACTGTAGTTGACTCCACAGACGTGTATTACATTAACATACTTGCCTGGCCCTGGCAGGCAGTGGAGGTAAATAGAATAGCCCTTTCAGTGATCACAACTAAAGCAATTTTTATGAGTAACATAGATGGTTTACATTTATGAGTGACTTTAAATAGGTCTGCTGTGGCCGTTTTAGAGCAAGTTTGTGTGTCACTAGTTTTAATAAGGTGTTTTAAAGCTATATCTCATCGTCTTTAAAATAGTTGTAATTTACCAAACATTCTAGTGGAGTTTAAATTCTAAATAGAAAGCAAGGGGCTGAGGATATAGCTCAGTGGCACAGTGCCTACCTGGCAAGCGCAAGGTCCTGAATTGAATTCCCAGTAACAAAAAAATAAAAATAAATAGAATGCAAACACATAAGGAAAGCTGTTATTTTAATTCCTACAAGTTGAAAGTTAAAGATCAACTTCATCTAATAAAAGTTTTCAAAATGATGAATTTCAGTTGGGTTAACCACAGGAAAGTTTCACTTAGGAGTGAGAACTTGGGGCCAGGGATATAGCTCAGCAGCACAGTGCCTACCTGGCAAGCAATAGATTCAATTCTCGGTACCAAAAAAAAAAAAAAAAAATCAGTGAGAACTTGTGTTCACTCTGAATGGATGAATATGAATGGTAGAAAGTGGTGAAAGCTGACTTGGGGAGATGGTGCAGGGAAAGCGCTGCACAGAGGTGGGATTTGTGTCAAGGTTTGTATTTCCAGGACATGGGTAAATAGGCTTGACTGGAGTGAAAGGTTTGTATTTAGAACTAGTAAAAGATCAAAGTCTTTTAATAGAAAACAAAATTTTTGGCTGTACATAGTAATGTTTCTATAATCCTAAATTCATTTACAGTCAAGTTTTATATTATGTAAAATTTATCACAATGTGCAGATTTAAATTGTACCATGATTCTAAATAAGTCTTTATACCCCTAAATATGTTCTGTAAATTTTAAAGCCAGAGTCCTTTATTTTCCCTACTCAGGTTACAATGTTTTGTTTTTCAGTTACTTACACGCCAAGTCAATCATCCACAGAGACCTCAAGAGTAATAGTATCCTTCCTGAAATTTGTCTGCGAAGTTTGAAAACATCCTGACTTTTTCTTCTGCATTTTGTCTTCACATTATGTAGTTTTCATGCTGTTTAATATACTGTAAAAATTAATAATCATTTTGCATGAAAGTGTAGTAGAGCTGGCTTTTTGGTTTCTGAATGACTGAGAACTACAAGAAAATCGATCAAACGCCTTCCTAATAGTAGGGTTTTCCTGATTTCTTGCTTACATTCTGCCCACACTGTAAAAAGGATAAATTTTGTAGCTACCTCCTAGTTTTAACAATGAGGTGAGAAAAACAATTTTTATTCTTCCCAGTGCCCAGACTAAAATCCTATCTCCTGGGGTCTCTATACCCATAAAATGCCTTTACAGCTTTCCCAGCCATGCTAGAGGATATCCAGGCCTGCATGACCAAAATCAGATGGAAGAGTTTTCAGATCTCCTTTAGGCCTAGGAAAGCATCTCACTTCATCCGCGCACGTTTTCAACCTGAAAAATCTTAAAAGCAGATGATATAGGCTAAATAGAACTAATTATTCTCTAAAACACACTTACTGACCTCAGAGAAATACAGACTACTATATTTTTTAAAGCACATCATGTTACAGAATTATAAAAACTAGATTTCATACCTAAAATCTTCCTAGTACTTACTCTAATAGGAAAATGAGATACAATATTTTCCTTTACTTACTGTGCCTCAGATATATTTCTTCACGAAGACCTCACGGTAAAAATAGGTGATTTTGGTTTAGCCACAGTGAAATCCCGATGGAGTGGGTCCCATCAGTTTGAACAGTTGTCTGGATCCATTTTGTGGATGGTAAGAATTGAGGCTGTTACTCCATGGATTGTATACTTTGACTCTGAAATGTTGCTGAGTTACTTGAAAGTTTCAACTACAGTATTTTTATAGCTTTCAGTATTCACCAAAAAATCAATGTTATTTAAATAGTTCTAACCTTTTTATCTTTAAAAAGAATATTACAGGCTCAATTTCAGTATGTCAAATAAAAATACACATTCTGTAAATGATATTTAAATTCTGCTCACAATTCTGTTTTAAAATATTTTGTGTTTAAAATGTTCTGTGTCCTGTTTTTAAAAAAGGTTTACAATTTAAGGCAGGTGTGATCTACAGCCATTATCCTGGTTTTGCTAAGAGAACTATTCCTTTTAAGAAAAAGGCTGTTTCACAATCTTATTGAAGCCAAAATTGAAAAGTTACTTCCTTCAGGCTAGAAAGAACCTTGTAATTATGGGGCAGCTGAAGAGGAAAGACAAAAGAAAAAAAGAGATTTTAACAGTGTCATCCTTGTGCTCTCTTGTACAGCTCTTCCTTCTCTTTATTCCTATTTCTACTTAGTGGAAAAGAGCAAACTAAAAATTCTGCAGGTTACTGCAAGAAGCCCCTGAAAAGTCAGCTATTGAATTTATTTGCAAACCACTGTTTCTCAAAGGGTCCATCAGACCTTGCAAGAGGCCCACAAGGTCATCTCCTTGTGAGACCAGATTTCTTCATGTCTTTCGATCAAAACCACACATTGAATGCAGAAGCAAATATGAGAGAATCCATCTGGCTGCAGTCATGCCAGACATGAAAGAAATCACAGTTGCATTCTTGCTAAACTTTGTTTTTAAAAACGTAGTTTTTTTTTTAATTAAACAGAAGTTTTTTAGCCGGGTGTGGTGGCACACACCTGTAATCCCAGCACTCGGGAGGCTGAGGCAGGAGGATCATTGAGAGTTTGAGACCAGCCTGGGCTACAAAGTGAGCTCAAGGCCAGACTGAACTTCACAGCAAGAATGTCTCAAAAAGACAAAAAAAAAAAAAAAAGAATTAAAAGTCCTGAGACTAAAGAATTTCAAAACCGCAGGTCTAATCTGAATATAATTATCCCCAAAATCCTAATAACAATTTCAAGCTTTAGATAATCTGATCTTCACTAAGACTTGTGGAACACCTAGATAGAAATAGAAAAGTTGGAAGGGCTTCAAAGTCATATTTGGCCAAATTCCCTGAAATATATGCAGTAGTCCCCAAGAAGAGAACTCCAAGGTAGGATTCTGAGTTGGTCACGATGAGCCTTTGATTAAAGTGAGCTTCAGTTTCTCATGAGAATAAATGGAATGAGAGTAGGTGGAAAGGTGGAAGAGAAGATACTGGACTTAGGAGACCTGCACTCTAGTACTCTGTCCATTAACTCACAGGTTTCTTAACCTGCTCTAAGTCTCCCTGTCAGACCTGCTAGGTTGATAATTACTGCTAGATTCAGTAATTATAAGTAGCTAGGTTTTTAAAAAAAATCTTTAATATGCTTTAACTATTCTAATTAATAATTATAAATGAGCTAGTTAATGGCTGTAATCTGGACCCCAGGCTCCTTGAAGACACACTGCTATAACAAAGACAGCAGCCCACCCAAAAAGATGGGGGCAGACTTAAGTGCTAAGAATGCAGAGCCCCAAGTTAATAGAGACAAACCAGTCACATGTTTTAAAGCTGCATTTGCTTTAACGAGAGTGGGAGAGGAGCTCAATCGAGTCTCTGTCCTTTCTCAGAAACTGCAGATTATATAGTTAGTACATTATAGAGGTGGTTTGCTGTTTTTTCCTAGTTAGGGAAACTAGGATAATGTGATAGATGAGTTCATCCTTTACCAAGCTGAGACAAGAGAAAAGCCAATATACTATGTTGTTAAACAAAACTTTCTGGGTGGGTACTGCCTCCAGAATCAAGTATGGACCATCCGCAGACAGAGAAGAGTTTGGTCAGAACTAAAGTTGTGTGGTCCTCAGGATTATTTCTAGCAGTCTCCTCAACTTTCTTTTATTAATACCTTAGAAGAGAAATCTTTGTGAAGGTGTTTGCAAATTAAAGTCACTAAAATCAGAATCAGTCATGGATTTCTTGTAAATAGGTGACATTGAACTTTTCACCAAACTATCTACCAACAATGGAGAAACCAAACTAAATTTCAAAAGACAGTTCTTCCCGGGAATGGTGGTGCATACTTGCAATCCCATCTACTTAGGAGACTGCAGCAAGAAGATCCCAAGTTTCAGGCCAGCCTGGGCAACTTAGACCCTGTCTCCAAATAAAATGAAAAGGGTTGAGGATGTAGCTCAGTGTTAGAGCACCCCTGGCTTTAATCCCCAATAGTACAAAAAAAGAGTCCAGATTTGTATTCTGTGCCTCACCTGGTGTGGTGACACATGCCTGTAATCCCAGCACTCAGGAGCTGAGGCAGGTGGATCCCTGAAAGCTCGAGGCTAGCCTGGGTTACATAATGAGGTCAGGGCCAGTCTGAACTGCATAGACTCTGTCTCATTTTTTTTCTGTGCATCACAAAAATTGGTTCAGGCTTTAGAAAGGATGTCTTTATCATAACCAGCCTCTTATTCTGGCTTGTTCATGTTATCACAGTTACATGTATCTTACTTTATACTGTACTGTCTTTCTAAAAGTAACCATCAGCAAAATGCATGACAAACACAAGTGGACATGACCTTCAGCACCGACAGCCTTAGTCTTCAGAAAGTGCTGCAGTATTGTTTAGGCCCCACCCCTATTTGTAACATTGTACTGCTGACTGAGGAACAGCCTGAGCACTGAGAAGGTTAAAGGCTCCACACATGCTTCCGATTTGCAGCTGTAGTTGTGTGCCATTGTTCTTTATCCAGAAGAGATGCCTGCCTTACCCAGACTACTTACTTTGTCCTGTCCTGCAGCCATTTTTGCAGTTAGTAGAGTGCTCCTATCAAAGTGATGTTTTCACAAAGTTTTCATTAATACCCATGCAACTTCTTCAGTTCCTTCCAAATGAAACAGTATAGGGAGACACAAGGTGAAGGAAAAAAAATCTTTTAAACTGATTGTTAACTAGTCATTTGTTTTTCATGCACTGATACACTCCTATAATACCAGCACTGTAGGAGGCTGAGCCAGGAAGAATACAAGTTCAAGTGACTTACCAAGACCCTGTCTCAAAACAAAAAAAAAATTTAGAAATGCTGGGATATAACTCAGTATAAAGTATATATTTTATATACTTTTTAAATATATATAAGTATATATTTTTTCCCTGTGCTGAGGGAAAAAAAACCTACTTGTGCAGTGTAGTCACTGAACTATATAAAAATGTGGCCAATGTGAATTAGTCTGTTTCTTTGTACAAGAACCAGCAACTGAAAATTATTTAAACCATCTTCTACTAAAATCTACCTGCTACTGCTTTTGTTACTAAAGCATCTGTGCTTATTTATACCATATATTTATTCCATGGCTTGGAAGGGGATGAGTTTATCATCTTTTTGAGTTTATCATCCTTAAAACTCTACCGTTATTTTCTAAGGTGCCCTGAGATAAGGGAACTATTTGGTGCCATTAGGAACACTTAAGTTTTAGGACAATTACTACAGTAGTTTTCTCTGCTCCCAGTCCTCTTCTGACCACAGTCTAGCATTTCTTTGCTGAGATGGGGTAGGAAGTGGGAACTGGCTCGTAGGGTAAGTTGTGGAGAGAATGGAAATGACAGTGACAGTATTTGTTCAGAAAGAGTGACTGGTAAAATTATAAAACCACAGTGATGCATTTTGCAGTCTCAGCCCAACTACATCTTTAAGGGTTCAGAATGGGCTTTATTTGGCCATTAGTAAGAGAATTAATTACAAAATAAGTTTTTAATGATTAAACATTGCTCTGGGAATTACAGTTTGTATTTTCAGTGTGTTCAGTTGAAATGAAGAATAAACTAGAATATTTTTCTTCTTATGTTCTAACAGGCACCAGAAGTGATCAGAATGCAAGATAAAAATCCATACAGCTTTCAGTCCGATGTATATGCATTTGGGATTGTTCTGTATGAACTGATGACTGGGCAGTTACCTTATTCAAACATCAACAACAGGGACCAGGTACATTTTTACCATCTTTGAGGATTTACTTTGTATTTGTATAAAGACTCAAATTAATTGCAGAGAGGATGTATTGAGTCCCAGGTAAACATGAAGGATATCTCTCTTGATCTTTGTGGCCAGGTTTAGAAATCTCTTGCATACTCTTATCAGTAATAGCAGTAAGGCCTTTCACACAATGAAGTGAAATTGCTGATGTTGTGACTAAAAACTAGAGATGCATAATGAATAATGCCTCAAGTTTCCTGACTATAGCACAGTGAAACTAATGAGCTGTGGTACTGCAGCACAAAAGTTTTAATCCTTTTGCTATATCGTGGACTGTACTATTAGAGTGTGTACTTGGCTACGTTTGTCTCCTTTTTTTTTGGAAGTTAAGAGTCGGAAATATTGGGCTGGGGATACAGCTTAGTGGAGTAAGCGCCTGCCTAGCAAGTGCAAGGTCCTCAGTTCAATCCCTGGTGCCGCAAAAAAAAAAAAAAAAAAAAGTAAGAAATATTTATTGAGGGAAAGATAGCTTCTGCCTAGGAGAGACAGAAGGGAATCCAAAAAGTGGGTACCCCTTGGCTATATTTGTCTTTATGGCAAATTCTTTTAAAATTATTGCTAGGTGTGGTAGCTCACTGCTATAATCTTAGCACTTGAAAGGCTGAGGCAGGAGGATTACCATAGGTTCAAGGCTAGCTGACCCTAACCCTAACCCTAACCCTATCTCAAAAAATAATAATGTAAAATTAAATTTAAAATAGTAAGTTTTTAAAAATTTTTTAAACCATAAAAGGACTATTATGTCATACTTTGATTTTTCTATAATTTGTAGTAAAAGGGAAATATTTTTCTTGCTAAATTACTATTTTTTTGTCCCTTATATTCTAAATACCAGTACACCCTCATGCAAGTGTTTGCGTTTCCTATCTTTTCACAATAAATTTACTTAGGCTTTTAAAACTGGCCAAGGAAAGTGAATTGTCTTACTAAAATTACCTTGAATACCTCACCATTTTAAAAATATGTGTGAGTATGCACATGTGCATGTGAAGAGACAGATTTCAGAGATTAAACTGCTAACATACTACAAAATAAGAGTTGACTATGTGAATATAATTAAAGAATGTAGAGACTTTATACTATGGTTTGCATTAGAATGCCCTGGGAAATTACTTAAAGATGAATATGCTAGAATAGATTGTAACTGAATAAGGTAGGGCCCAAGCACTTAATGTTCAGAGGCTGGTCCAGGATTGAGAATCACCAAAGAATAAAAACAAAAGGGGTTGAACTTTTAACTTACGTAGGTTTTATATGTAAATATTACTTCATTTAAAGGGTGTATTCTTTTGGTTAGTAAGGGTGTACTCTTATGGTTAGTAATAGCTCAGCACTCAGGCTTATCAATGGCAGCTCTGAATAGCTCTCCTTCTTCAACTGTCATGTGATATCCCAGAAGTAACTCAAGTTGACCTATCCTATCTTGTGCATACTCACGGAATCACTATATTCCCTGTATCCAAGAGGGGCCCTGATTCTGTGTTTTAAGTATTTTTTAAATGACTGTAGTTCTTCCCGGTTAATCATAAAACTAAATTTTAGTTGCTTTTTGATCTAACAACTTCACAGCCTCAGAATGTTGAGTCTTATCTTTGAGTAAACAACAGAGCACCTCGGTCCTGATGTGTTAAGCCTGCGTGAAACTTACATTCAGGGTAGACAAAATACTAGCTAAAGAACATACCTAAAGCATTATACTTCCTGTACTTATGACACATCTTGACCACTGAGATGATTGCCTTGATAAAAGCAGTTTCAGTAGCAAAATTGTCTTTTAACTTGCCATCCTCTGTATCTGACTTTTATAAGTAGTCTTACCATATTAATTTGAATATACAAAAATAATAATAATAATAATAATATGAACATACATAATACCAGTGTCAGGTTCATGTTTCCTGTGCATATTATTTTTCTGGAATAATTGCTAGGGGTTTTAAGTATAGTTTTAGTTGCTTTATCATATAGACTTATGAAAATATCACAGATTTATCAAACTAATAAAAATGCACGAACATAAGATCTGTATGAAATTCATCTGTCACTAAGCTTAAGAAAATTATATTATAGAAACAAGCACTATTATCTCCAAAATGTGGGTGAAAGTATCCCAGAGTTCTGCACTCACCTGCTTCCCAGCATTTTAAATGCTGTGTCCTCCCTGGGAATATAATGAATGGTGTGGCAAGGGCCTCCTCTCTGAGAGGAGGGAGTGAGTGTCCAGCAGAAGGGTGAGGCCATCCCATTCAGTTCCTTCCAGTGGTACCGTGAGAGCCCCCGAATTTGCCTGTCTGAAAGCAAGTTAAGTATTTAAGAGAGAAGAAAGAGGTAAAAAGAATGACACCCTTTTCCCAGAACCCTGTTCTACTTTAGTACCCACTAACCTGCTTTCTTCAAATGCTACTTTCTACGGACCTTCTCCTTTAGAAAAGATAACCGTGATCACTCTGAGTGAAGCAACCCTACATACCACTCCTCCCACCCATCCTCCTGCTTTGAGTTTTCTCGCCCTTGCTCTTAGAGCTTGATCTCCATGGCTCCAAGATGAGACTTCTGTTTGAGACTCCAGGAGCGGTCAGCTATTTCATGGGAGATGAGACAGCTGCGTCCTGTTGTCTTAGTTACTTTTCTTGTTGCTGAGACAAAATGCCCAACACCCAAAGTTAAAGGCAGAAAGGTTTCTTTATTTAGCTCATAATTTGTAGAATTTTCAGTCCATAATCAGCTGGCTCCAAGCAGGGTGGCTGGCAGATGTGCATCACACAGGAGAAATAGTCCACGGCAGGCAGAAGTAGCAAAACAACAAGGGGCGGCCACAGCACTTCCTGTGCCTTATATCTTACCCAGGCTACTCAGGGTGGGAAGCACTCACACCCTCAATCCTAGGGCCCTTGGTCCTAGCACTGCGCTGAACCCGTCCCCACATCACACACTCCAGATCCAGCCGCCTCTGAAAAAGCCCCACCTATGACTGCATGAGGCCCTGGAGGGCACCTAGACACAGCCACAACAGTTTGCCCTCCGTTCGCAGCCCCATACTCTGAAGGGTGGGTTTTGCCTTTAAAGTCAAAGCAGAGCTCTGGTAAAGCAGTGTGAGATAATTAATGACAGGCCTTGAGCTCATCACCTGCTCATCTTGCCTTTCCTGGATTGGTTGTTTGTTCCACTTACATAAATAAAGATATTGGACTAAACGGTTCCTTTTATTTCTAAAAACCAGGTTATTTACTAAAGTAGGCCTCCCAGCTCTCTAGACCATCGCGGCAGTCTGGATGGATGACCATCTTGATGTTACTACTTGACAAAGTAACCACACCTTTCTTTTTTACTTTCCCTACTGCTGAAAGTCTTAAGAAATCATTTTCTCTTTTCTTTCCCTCCTTTGTATACCATTTTGCTCTCCAGGCACCCTGTCCTTTCCTCTTTCAGCCCAGCCTCTCTCCTAAGCCAGAATTAATAATAAATAATCTCTTTTAAGCTAGACATATTGGCTCTACTCCATGGCTTTCTTTTCTTGGAGCAGCAGTGTTCTGTCTTCTTAGAAGAAAATAATAAGTAACATACTCAGTTATTATTTGTATATAACAAATTGCCCAGAAATTAGGGACTTAAAACAAATTAGGAATCTTCAGATTGAGTTGCTCTAGTGGGAAAAGTTTGTATGTATGTCAAAGATCTCAGCTAGAGTAGCGTGACTGGGTGCTAAAATGCTCTGCTTCTAATAGGGCTCATTGACATTCCTGGCAAGTGGATGCTCACTGTCAGCTTGCAGCTCAGTCAGGGCTGAGGATGAAGGACCTCAGTTCACCATGTGGATCTGTCCATGAAGACCTCTTCACAGGCTTCTTGGTCTGTCTCATTGGAAGGACAGCTGAGTTCTGAGCACAAGATCTCAGGAAAGAGGAAATGAGCTGGCCATGGTGGTGCACCTGTAATCCTAGCTGCTCTGGAGGCTTATCCTGGAGGATCCCAAGTTTGAGCCCCACCAGGGCAATTTAGTGAGACTTTGTCTCAAAATAAAAAGGGCTGGGGATGTAGCTTAACGATGGGACATTTGCCTAGCATGTACAAGGCCCTGGGTTAAATCACCAGCACCACAGAGAAGAGACAGAGAATGATATATGTACCTGTCTTATCAGTATGCAATATTTTAACAGAAAATATTTTCAGTATCTGCTGTAGGCAAAGCACTGTGCAACACAGAGGGATTCAAAGATTAATAAGGCAGAAGCACTGTTCTCAATGTAGTTTACAGGTCTGTTGAGGCAGTTTTGTTTGATACTGAAAGTGAGCAGCATCCTCTCCAGGAATACTGTACTCAGAAGTAAAGGAGAGGCAGGAGAAGCCAGGTGTCTCATGTACAGACTGAGACAAGCTTGTCCTAGAATTCTAAACAAAGGGACTCCTTTTCTGCATATGTGTCACATGAATCTCCTGTCTGTGAGTTTTATGCAGAAAAGACTTTTCCTTGTTTTCTTTCGTTCTGTCTGTCTGTCTGTCTGTCTGTCTGTCTGTCTGTCTTTTTGAGACAGAGTTTCACTATGCAGTTCAGGCTGGCCTTGAGCTCACTTTGTAACCCAGACTGGTCTCGAACTTGCAGTGATCCTCTTGCCTCAGCCTCCCAAGTGCTAGAACTACAGGCGTGCGCTACCACACCCAGCTTCCTTGCCCCTTCTTGCTGTTCCTTCGTCAGTCAGCCCCCAACTCTGGCAATGAAAATTCCTACTTTGTGTTCTGCACTCACTCAGTTCTATAAAACATACAAATCAGACAGCTGTCTTTGATTTTTTTTTTCCTTCATGCTCCTCCTGAAAAAAATTTTTTATACTATATACCTCTGTGTATAGTAGTAAATTGGCATCTAAAAAGTTTTATCTTAATCTTAAGTAACTATAAAGAATATAATTTGCAATGTATTCTGTGAACACTTTAAAATAAGTCTACTCTATCCCTCTTTTTAAATGTGAATAGTAAAACCTAAAAAAACATGCTGATTTGGTATTTACATGACTCATTTTAAAAATACAGAAACTGCATTAATTTTAGAAGTTTGATGTGATTCTGTTTTTCCCCTCAAACTATAGTGCAGTATTCTCTCCAAAGAATTTTATCCTAATGTAACATATTTTTTATGCTTAGAGCCTTTTATTGATTATTCAAGTTACAGATCTTCAATAAAAATATGGATATGTTTCAATTTAAAACTTTCAAATTGCCTTTGATTTTAAGTTATTTTTAAATTCTGAATTATGCTGTTATAATTTTTACTATGTAACTGATGAAAATAATGTTGTCTTAATATAGAAAGCCAGAAGGTAAAATTTTATTGTAAATACGTATCATAATGAGCAACATGGGGCTTTTCTTTTCCCTTCAATTAATTTTTATGTCTGTGAGTAAATATGACTTTTTTTTTACTAGAATGAGCTAGGGCTTAGTATTGATGCTTCTCCTTGTTTTATTTTTAGAAGTAAGTACTGAGAAATCTTATTCAAACAATAAGAAGATGAAAAAGGTAGGAGCTTTCTTATAGCCATATGCTGAGTTTAGTGGACTTGTGAAAAATTAAGCCACAGTTTATTACAGAGAAAGAATACAGATTGAAATCAGCCAAGAAAATAGGTATATGGGGCAGAGGCAAGAGCATTTCTCCCATGGAGCTTCTGGTTATCCTCTCCCGGTGGAGCTGTGCACAGTGCTAAATTCTCCCATGGCAGTGTGTAAGATAATGTGGAGTTTCAGCCAGCCCAGGAAGCTTCCTGGGCTTCAGAGTCTGGGAGTTTTTAAGGCTCGGACTTACAGATATGGCTGACCACCCGTGCGGTTGACCATAGTTTCCAGTCCTCCCAGAGGTCCGGTTGATAACACATGAACTTGGACTTCCTCTGTAAATCACGTTGTTGGCATAGTCATGGCCAATGGCCTTGAGATAAGCAGAAACTGGAAGCAGTCAGGACATCCCAAAGGCCTAGCGAGTACCTTCACTAAGAAGCCAAGGGCAAAGATCTTTCCTTCTCTGTTGGCAAGATTAACTCTTTACCATATACCGTGTCACTCAATCACTTGAACTCATTCCTGTAACACACCAAAAATTATGTAGTAACGTCATGAAAAAATACTTCAGTAATAAGCTGACAATTTAGTCAATTCTGTTAAAAGTAGAGAATTAAAAATCAACTGACTTGCAAAGTGATTTGTTACCTATTCATTGAAGCCTAATGAGATGCTAATATTTGCAAAGGTCCCTTTCATGCTCCCATAGTTTTCAGAGTTTGGAACAGTGTAGATTCCATGTAGGTAAAAGGTAAACCTTTTATACGGGCAGAAAAGGGCAATTATCACAGAGGGGAGAGATAAGGAGAGTAAGCTTTACACTTCAGGCAAATCTGTTTTTTGAACAGGGGATATAGGTAAGTTGATCAGGTAAAAAACTAATTCCCTTAAAACTACAATGGGTATATACCTCTGGGAGATTCTTTGTGTAGAAGTATATGACCCTGTTTACTCACTGAGAAAAAAATTTGGCCTTGATGAGTTGTTAACTTACACATTGAAAACCTCTTGTGTCCAGAAGATCTTGCTGGGGCAGAGGACATACATAAAAAATAAATGTACTGTGTATGAGACACAGTTCCTGCCCTCAAGGATCCATAGTCTCATTAGAGAACTTGGGTTAGTCACAAAAAGATGAATAATCCCATACAGCAGTAAGTGATCACCACAGTAGTCAGTGGGTCACTTCCAGGTGTGAAAGGAACAGTATGATGGAGAGGTTAGAGTTTAGGAAGCCCTTGCTGCATCCGGATTTCAGATGACGAGGGAAGAGAGTAAGGAGGGCACTGTGGGCACTGCGGCAGCCACATGAATGTGGTTAACAGCAAATTTGTATTAGGTTCTTCTCCAGATTTCTCTTTGTTACTTAACTGGACCAGTTATCTTGGGCAAATTCCTAGAGTTGTTTAAACTTTGGATTTCTAGTCTATAAAATGAAGTTAATAGTTACCTTGTAGAATTAGTCTGAGTATGAGATTAGATTACATCGATAATTCAAGTGTTCCATAGTTTTGTAGCCTTCCAGGGATACCTTGGGTAGCCAAGGATGCATATCTGAAGTGCTGTCCTATATGAATAGATTTCTGAACACTGCCTCTCAACTTCAAAAACCCCTCCTTAGCCCAGAGAGATAACTCAGACGCATGGTGCCTGCCTGGCAAGCATAAGGTCCTGAGTTCAATTCCTGGTACATACATACATAAACACATATAAATATAAACGTAATTTTTTTAATGGCAAAAGTGAAACATCCCACCAATACTGGTTTATACTATTCCACTCATCAAAAGAAAAGAAAAGAAAAGAAAAGAAAAGAAAAGAAAAGAAAGAAAAGAAAACCCCCCCTTGTGTTTTACGTTTTTCTGGTCCTTGCTTGTTACCCACTGCTCCATGGTATTATTTCAGGTTGCTCCTAGAATTCTGAGACTGCTTTCTCCAATAAAATCGTGATGTTATGATTGCCTGGCTTCAGAAGGGAGCAGTATGGGAAAAGACTACTTTCCTGGTATCCCTTCCCAACCTTCATCCTTTTATCCTGTACCACAGAGATCACATTGCAATCAGAGCTTTACTATGTAGGCTCATAATTAAACAACAGTCATCACAGGATATAACATAAGATGCTAAATGTGACTTTCTAAAGTTCATCAGCACTATGCAAAATAAGCAATCCCATACTGGCTTTCTTCACCCTACTGCCTAGGCTGCTGCTCTTGGGTCTATCCCCTCTAAGGTCAAAACTCTCTCTCTTAGAACCTATCATCTGTCTGCCTATTCTCCAAAGAGCCAAAAAGTAGAAAGTTAAGAAATGAGAAAACTCAGCCGGGTATAGTAATACATACCTGTAATCCCAGTGGTGTTAGAGGCTGATACAAGAGAATCACAAGTTCAAGCCCAGCCTGGCAACTTAGTGACTTAGCAAGACCCTGTCTCAAAATAAAAAATAAAGCGTTAGTGCTGTAGCTAAGTGCAGAGGCACCTGGTTCAATCCCCAGTATCACACAGGGGAAAGAAATTAGCAGACATAACGCTCTAGGGAGGACAAGCCTTTTTATTGTCTGAAGCAGATTTTAGCTCAGTAGCTTCATTTTCTTTGCGGAGGAGGCTCTGGTTCCCACACTGTATAACAAAGACCACACGAGAGTTCCCAGGGTGCCTCAGAATACAGATGACTGCTGCAAAGGGTGACTTTTTTGGTTGCTGCTGCACATATTTAAAAGACTTGCCACAGTGGGATATATGGGAATCCAACTCACGTTGCTAGTTTTTATTTTAATCTTTTTTATCAAAGTGTAATATGCATATATAAAAGTCCAAACGTCATAAACATACAGCTTGTTGAATTTTCATTGTTTATATAGAAAGTTGCATGATTTAACTTATATAGGAAGTTGCATGATTTGGCTTTTTTTTTTCCCTCCAGATAATTTTTATGGTGGGACGAGGATACCTATCTCCAGATCTCAGCAAGGTACGGAGTAACTGTCCAAAAGCCATGAAGAGATTAATGGCGGAGTGCCTCAAAAAGAAAAGAGATGAGAGACCACTCTTTCCCCAAGTAAGAAAAACTGCGTGCTACCTAAAAAGAGACTAACACTCAGAGGCAGATTTGTGAGCACGTTGGGAGTACATAGTCTGTATCTCCTAGGTTGAATGCCCCGGGGTATGTACAGACTCAGATAAGTAACCACTGGTAAGGACCTCATCAGGGTTGAGCAGAAAATTGGGATCCAGTACAAAATATTCACAGACTTTGCATTTATCCAGCAGTTTTAAAATTCTTTAGTCTTAGAATCCTTTTCTTTTCTCTTTTCCTTTCTTTTTTAACACATTTAAAAATTATTAAAGACCCCCAGAGAGCTTTTGTTTATGTAATTACTCTTTTCCAAACCAAAAAAAAAGTGGTTATTATTTTACATTTTTCAAATGTTTTTGTAAAAAGATGGCTAGATTCTCTGCTTTTAGGTTCATTATACTTGTAATGTGTTGTGTTTCCCCTGAAAATTCCACTTACAGGTATAAAACAATGAGAGCAAAAAGGCAAACACTGTCTTCTCACTGTTAGTCTTAACTGCATGGCTCCTAGAGGGCCACAAAGCATACTTGCCAACCACTGCTTTTAATTCTTCCTGATGGTAAATTAAACAGCTAAGCTTCGCTTTTGTATGAGTTCTTTTTTTGTTGTTTTATTTTGGTTTTGGTTTTTGTTTTTTGAGATAGGGCCTCACTATATAGTCCAAGCTGACCTCACACTCACTTATGTAGCCCACAGGTGGGCCTTGAACTCGCAACGATCCTCCTACCTCAGCTTCCCACAGGCTGGGATTATGGTTATACACTACCACACCCGGCCATGCTAGGTCTTTTTGAGAGACAGTTCCAAAAAAAAAAAAAAAAGAGAGAGACAGTTCCACCAGGGGCAGAAAGAAAAAACAATTGTTGGTGCGATCTGCTTCTGATTCTTTTAATCTCCTGTTGCTTTTTTTTATCTTTTCATATCGCTAGGCTAAAGCCCTTCCATTAATACTCTTTGATAAGCCTCACAAAGAGCTGGTGGGGGCACTTGCCTAGTCCCAGCTACTAAGGAGGCAGCCAGTGCAGGAAGATCATGTGAGGTCAAGAATTGAAGGCCAACCTGGGTGACATAGCAAGACCCTCCCCACCTCCTCAAAAGTGAAGCAATGAAAAAGAAAGAAGCCTTACAGAGGGCTTACACGAAGTATCTGAACAAGTTTAGAGAGCTTAGCTGTAGTATGTAGATGCAGGTCTCCTGATCCTCCAGAACTTCCTGGCAGCATTGTATGAATGTACCTCAGTGGATCAGTAGTTTCACATGGGAAATGCTGGCTCTCAGAGTCTGTTGCCATAAATACTGAGATATTCCTTTGTGAACCCATATGTCTTTGAATACCCAGTCCACGCTGGTTACTCAGACATCACTGCTAGAGAAATGAGATTTGTTCATTTATTTTTTGAAAAATTTTCATCTGTAAACAATTTAAAAAGTTAGAATTGATGGCTTTAAGTGTCAGCAGCTGCTTCAGAGCAAAAAAGGAGAGGCTAGAGGGGTGGGTATGTTTTACATACAGGATTCTGTTACTGCTGCTCTAAGGGAGAGTTTTGGGGTATTTACTTTGGTTTATTTTATTTTTTAACAAAAAACACACCAGGCTTGACACCATCAAAGTAAAAAACTAGCATTGTTGACCAGTGTCAGAAGCCCCAGTATGTGTTCTCTTTGCACATCCAAGGTGCTAGTGCTTCTTATTTAAAGGGACAGTGTTTAAACATAATATTTCATTCATCCCATGCTAGGAAAGAATGAAATGCATTTATGAATTCCTCAGATTAATGGAAGCTACCCATTTTAATTGCTATACATTTTCATTGCAGGTTATCTTTTACTATCATTCAGTTGTATGCCAATTAAATCTTAAATGGCTAAAGATCTATGCCAGACAACTATAAAATATGAAATCCAAAAAAAAAAAAAGAAATCATTTTTATATAGTGTTGAGGGAAGAAAGGCTTCCCTAAGCAAGAGACAAAATCTAGAAGTTGTAAAATTTAATGTAGTATATATGACTACCGTAAATTGTTTAAACTTCCACATAGTAAAAAATAATACTGAAGCCGGGTATGGTGGCGCATGCCTGTAATCCCAGCACTTGGGAGGCTGAGGCAGGAGGATCGTTGCAAATTCAAGACCAGCCTGGGCTACAAAGTGAGCTCAAGGCCAGCCTGAACTGCATAGCAAGACCCTATATCCAAAAGACAAAAATAATAATACTGAAAGTTAAACAGAAAAAAATAATTGCAGCATATGTAACAAAGGTAAAAAGTGGGACTATGCAGGGGGCTCCTATAGATGGATAATTAGAAGACATTCCTTACAAAGTGAGCAGAGGATACGCACAGGTCATGCACAAAAAAAATGCAAACAGGAAATGAATTTAGGAAAAGACAAAGTTTTCAGTAGCAGCCAGTGATCCCAGAGTCCTAGACTGGAGGCCTGACGGGTGGGGGATGGGGCTCCCAGCAGAGCAGATTCGGCCCTGGCTGCCTGGCTCCAGTCAGAAGGATGAGTGGTGATGAGGCCAGAGAGAAGTTGTTCCATTATGGCCGTCCGGGGCAGGAGGAGAGGACCACTGACCTGAGCCCCATCTTCAGGGTACCGGCAAGAGCTTCAGGGTTATGTACAGAGCAGCCGATGTGGACGTCAAGCAAACAGACTTGGGCACACAGTGGTCTGGGTGGTCATTCTCTCAGGTCTGGTTCTGTCAGGGTCTAGCACCCAGGAAACCAGTGTTGCTGGAGAGGCAATTTAGTCCCTGTCGTAAGATGATCTATGTGCAAGGTTTGCTCCTCTGGAACCTGAGATAAACTAAGAAGTAACTAAGAAAGAACAGTCCAGAGGAGCAGCATGGAATCAGGACAGTGACTGGGTCATCCTTTAAATCCCCAGTTTTAAAAGACCTTCCACCCCTCACTGAAGTTGGGCATGGTGGTGCACACCTGTAATCCCAGCTGTAAACACTGGGGAGACTGAGGCAGGAAGATTGCTGTAAGTTTGAGGCCAGCCTAGGCTCCATAGTGAATTCAAGGCCAGCCTGAACTATGTAGGAAGACCGCGTCTCAAGTAATAAAATAAAACACTCGTGCCCGGCATGATGGCACATGCCTATAATCCCAGCACTCAGGAGACTGAGGCAGGAGGATCATTGCAAGTTTCAGGCCAGCCTGTGGGCTACATAAGTGAGTTCAAGGCCAGCCTGAACTACATAGTGAGACCCTGTCTCAAAAAAAATACATAAACTGTACTCAGAATCTACTTCCATAAGTATTTAGATATATACAAGTATGCTCACTATCATAGGAAAAATTAAAAACAAAAATGAAGGTAGCTCTGTAAGGATGAAGTGAGTATAAGTAAGGGAAAAAGAAAACAATGAGAGAACTGTGGAGTCTGACGCTGCTGTAGGAGGCGGCGAGGGTGGGCCATGTTCATGTGTGTGTTTACGTACGGGAGAGACAGAGAGAAGGGCGGCCCCTGTCAGGAGCTGCTCTTAGAGGGTGGCGGTGAAGAGCCTTATACTTTTTCCATCTCTACCAAAATGTTTATTTGCATGTTACTCTTGGAACCTAAAACATTTTGTAACGTTGCTTACTTCTTTGCCTTTTATACTGATCTCTGTAAGATTATAGGTAAATTACAAATAACTTCAGTAGCTCAGGTTCATCATCATCACTGTAATGTTGGCTCCTAAAAGTCTGTGTTTACCATGTGCCAACCCTCTCACGTCTCCTGACTGGAAGGTGCATTCCCGGGGGGTACGCCTCCAGGGCCCATAACTCGTTTCTTGTACCTTAGACTATTTCATGTGAATTTTTACATTTTGTGGGTTGGTGTCTTTTTGTAAAATATCCTTGTCTTTACCCTTGGGTTGTCACTTGGTCCTTTCTATTCATGTGCTCTTCGCAGGCTAGGTCCGTAGGCCTTACTTTTGGCTCTGTGTGTGAGACATTTCCATTGCTGAATTTCTTCAAAGGCTAAGTTCCTTGGGCAGTTCTGTTTCGACAGTCACTTGGTACTTTACTTACACTCCATCTTCCTGCCAAGGGGACTTGCAGTCTGTGCCAAATAGGTATATATCAGCAATCTTAAATTTGTATTAAATTTTGTTCCAAGGCTGGCAAGTAATCTACAAGATACACAAAAGCTAACTGAGTTACTTCACCCATTTAGTTTATAGAAATAAATTACAGTATTGTGATAGTCTTTTTTTTCTTTTCTTTTTTATGGAAGAATATCAATTTCTGTTTTTCCAGGCAGTTGTAACACTGAAAATAATGTACGATATCAGGTACTTTCTTGTAAAGTATAAAAATATGCACCACCCAAATTTTCATTCTGCTTTCTGTTTTTTCTTTCTTTTTTTTTATTTTGTTTTGTTTTCTTTCCTTTTTTTCGTAGATTCTCGCCTCTATTGAGCTGCTGGCCCGCTCATTGCCAAAAATTCACCGCAGTGCATCAGAACCCTCCTTGAATCGGGCTGGTTTCCAAACAGAGGATTTTAGTCTCTATGCTTGTGCTTCTCCAAAAACACCCATCCAGGCAGGGGGATATGGTGCGTTTCCTGTCCACTGATGCAAATTAAATGAGTGAGAAATAAAGGAGGGTAGCAATGAAAGGAAAATAAATGAACATGTTTGCTTATATGTTAAATTGAATAGGATATTTTTTTAAAGTGAACCAAAAAACACTTGTATGTTTAAAGACTAGATATTTTTCTCAACCTAAAATTGGTAACTAACACTGGATTTTCAATACATATGCGTTAAAACACAAACATTATTCAAAATTGGCAGTGCCTCCTCCAGAGATTCTACTTTCTGTTCCAAGTTTATTCCATTCACTTGGTCATTCCGATTATTAAACCTCAGTTTTCTCTTTCAGTTTGCTCATGCAGCTTTCGTTACTAGCTATCACTCACCGCTAGGGATTCCCCAGGAAGACTGCTCCTGTGCAGGCGCGCAGGTGGGAAGCTGGCCGCAGTCAGCCTGCCTCAGTACAGCAGACCGAGCAGATCAGTGTAGGGGCCCTAGAGTTGAGTAAACCTGCTGATTTGGTAACTATTTTATTTTACTACCGTTTAGAAAATGTGGCTGTCCTTTCTTTCCTGGAAACAATAGACTAAATAGCTTTTAGTAAATTTAGGGTGCAAATGACCAGAGGTACAGCTGAAGGAGTGACATGTTTGAAATAAGCAAAATGATTTAGCTTTGGGTTTATAGTGGGAAAATGTTAGAAGTTGGAGCTCCTTTTAGATAATATTTCTTTATATATTAAGGATGTTTTACACCTGTAAAGGTCAAATTTTCTTGCAAATGCATTGCCCCCTTATGCTTACCCACTTCCCTCCAAAATTATTTCACAGAATCCGTGAGAATTTGTAAGTTCATTTTTCTTTCAAACTAACTCTGGTTGCCAAACAACCAGGTAATGAATTTTTAAGTTATTAATTTAGATGATACTTGTGATACACATTGTAATAGCCACCTTATTAGGTCTCCTAAAATTTCTGTCCTCTTTAAATTCCTTGTCCAGCAAGATTCAGCTCCTGCTGAATGCCTGCTGTTCCTTTCCTGCATTCCACATTGTGAAGTAGTTCTAACACATTTTCTTGTGTAGAAAATGACTAATGTGGCAGCCCCACAGAACGTTCCTTACTGTGAGGCAAAGAGAATCAGAAAGCAGGGGCGCAGGGTTGTTAGCAGTACTGCCACCTCTGCGCCTGCTGAGGGACCAGAGCCGGCCCTCTGTGTTCACTCACTCAGTCAGATTTGCAGTGAAGTGCAGATAACAGCCAACAGCTCAGGGTCCCTCAGCAGAAGGCAGTATCTGCGTATGTGCTGTTGTTCTTTGAAGTCAGTAAAGAAAAAAATTAGGAAGACTTTAATGATAATTAGTTTCACGTAGCACAGATAACTTTTGAAATACTTACATTTTATCAGGGAAACCACTCAGTAATAATTACAGCATACTTTTGCCCCATATTTGGGTAGTTTAGGATAAACAGTGCCATCATGAATCTTAGACTGATTCATGAATTTTAACGTAGTGAAAAAAACTGCATTTTTAAAAAACAAGAATAAGAAAAAGATAATATGACATGTTAGCTGGGCATAGTGGTGCTCATAAAACAAAAAATAAAAAGGGCTTGGCTTATACTTCAGTAGTAGAATGCTTGCCAGCATTCACAGGGCACTCACTTCAGTCACCAGAACCACCAAAAAAAAAGTAACATGTTGGAAAACATAAAAGTTCGTGATTTCTAAAGCCTCCAGTTACACAAAGACATGAGTGTTGGTAATTAATAGGTGAAGTTGTATTAATTTACAAACAGAATAGCAGTGATGTACATGTTTTACAAAACTGATTTGGTCTATAAGATGTTCAAATGGTTTGGACATTTTGAGAACATGTTCAAAGGGATTTCTTTCTTCTTTCTGGCAGTGCTGGGGATTGAATCCAGAGCCTCACACTTCAAAGGCTTTTTTTCAGGAGTAGAACTCTTCCGGTACTTCCCAACCTGCGTCACTTGTAGGTTCACTTGTGGGTTCCTCTCGTCCGTCTTTCCTCCTGACGCTGGCTCAGTTCCACACCAACTACATTTGACTCTCGCCCTCCTCTACCAGTCCCTTTGTCAGGAGCATTGCTAAAGCTAAACTGTCAAGCTGCTCAGAAATTGCACCATCGCATCAATACCAGACTCTGCCTCCAGGAGCTGCCTAGTGACTTACTCTCCTTTCTGAAGTTGGCCCACTGCTAACACCAGTGAAAACATTAAAAACACGACAGATGAGTTGTTTAGGTAACCTGGATCCAGAGAAGTAGGAAGCATTAGAATTACAGAATTAAACCAGGTTCCTTTTCTGTTCATTGTCATTGTTCCTGTTGTTCTTACTGTGTTTTGTTTCATACTGGTCTAGAAACACAAAAACCTAATTTTTCCTAACCATTTCTTTCCAAAAACCTGAGACCTCATGTATTTTTTTAACTAACATTGATTTCCTTCAGGAGACAACCTTTTTATAAAAATTTTTTTTAGCTTGTAAAAGTTTTAAGAGTCAGTGATGAGAAATAAAATTTGTCTTGATTTAAGTCATTTAGGGATCTAGGGGTGTGTAACTCAATGGTAGACAACTGCCTAGTATACCGAAGGCTTGGATTCCATCCCCAGCACCACTGAAAAAAAAGAGGAAATAGTTTAGGGATCACAAGATTTAATCAAATGTTTTATTCAGGTTTGTTTATGTTCAGGTAACTTAGCCATTTAAATACTAAACCAGCAGTCAAAATCATCCTAATAAATAGCAGTTGTTGGCAGCCTCGGCCTAGGTGTGGCCCTGGTGGCTGCAGGCAGGCACTGGCTCACAGTGGGTAAATTCACAGAGAAACATGAATGGATAGCACCAGAAAATGGTACTGGAACAGGGGAATGGTGGGAATCAGCAGTTTTACATAGGAAGCTTTGGGAGATGTGTTGAGACAAAATTGGAAAAGCAGGGTGAATTTGGTGCCTTGGAAAGTGTGAACACTGCCAGTAAATTTTGTCCTTCAGCAGAAGTAACTGAAATTCATAAACCACTTGCAGAAACTCCAGGACTGGCCAAGAGATCTTGTTCTGAAGACAGTAGGCTGTTAAAAATGACAGTAAGCGACCCTTCAGAATTAGATGAACTGAGTGAAGAAGTGTATGAGAAATATGTGACATCTGTTGAGGAGGGAAATGGCACCCTAAGCAAACTAGTCTGAAATGACTTCCCCCAGCACAGTCGTCTGAAGTTAGTGGCAGGCAGAGGACTTGACAGCTTTTAGCAATAACATAATAACAGAAAAGAAAACTCTCTCAACACTGCTACTAGAAGAAAATACCCCATAACTTTCTATGATTGCAGATAAACACAATGTGTTCATTTTTTATGTACCTTATGATTTTCAGAATAAGCTATAGGTTCTGATATTCAGAATTCATGAAACTCCCCATGGTAAAAGCTAGTTATAAGAAGTATATAATTCAAGGAAAATATTCTTATGATAAGCCTTATATAATATTATAATCCCTCCCTGGATTTGGTAAAAATACTTAAAATGAGGGCTGGGGATGCAGCTCAGTGGTAGAGCTCTCGCCTTGCATGCACAAGGCCCTGAGTTCAATCCCCAGCACCACGAACATTAAAAAAAATAATAATAATAATAAATAAATTTTTAAAAAATACTTAAAATGATCTTCCCATCAGAAATAGCTAGGAGTGAAAGCAAGTGTTAGTTACACACTGATAGATGAAGAACAATACTTTGTGAATTTTACAGTATACTACGTTTGCTGATGCTGCTTTTATACAGTGAAGCACAGCTTTGCAGCACAGTAAGAAACATAAAATATTCAACTTATTTTAAAAAACAGAAGCTGGATATGATGGCACATGCCTGTAATCCCAGCATCCAGAAGACTGAGGCAGGAGGATCACCATGAGTTCACGGCCAGTGTATATCACATAGTGAGACCTTGTCTCAAAAATAGATAGATACATACATACATACATACATAAATGGTTATTTAACATACCAGCTTAAATGGTCTTTCTCTGAAGTGGGTCATTCGTAAGGAAATAATTTGCCTTTTTTTCTTTTTAATATTATGAAATTAGTACTTTATGACTAAAACATTCCCTGAGTTACAGATCTCGTTGATTGGGGGTTACTAGAACTGTCAGGCACTCCCACACTCTTTATCAAACACCCCTTCTCCTGTGACTGTAAACATCCAGCTTCTCATCCTCTTGAAACTGCCGGAAAGCCCTGAAAGTATGCACAGAGAAGTACGAGCGGGGCTTTCCCTGCTCTCAGGTGACCCCCCCACATGGACAGGGATGACTGTGTGAGAAGCGACCTTTTAGAGTTTTCATAGCATATTTGATCTTTAAGGGACTTTATTAAATTACATGTATAATGGAAATTAAAATACATTTAATTCTAGAGTAGAGGGTAATTGATTATATTTTTAAACTAAAGACCTTAGCCTTCAAATAAACTTTTTCAAATAAATAATGTTTGAGATATCTAAAATTACAGTTTTTAAATCTTCCCAATACTGTGGTTTCTCTTCAGATCGCATAAATCTTTCGCCTTATTAAATCTGCCAGGCATGGTCTGCCCTATTCTTCAATAAAGTCAAATGGAAAAGAAGAGCTTAGGTCGGGGGTGGTGAACCTGTGGCACATGTGCTGCAGCAGGCTGTTTGGATCATAAAAACTCTACAGCGTGCACCTGCACTTGCCTATTTAATGTCAGCCATAATGAGGAAGAAGAAAATACATTTCGTCCTCTATTTGATTTTTCAGTTAAAGTTAATATATGAAAATTTTCAAAAAATCGTAAGGAAGTTTCTTCAGTTCATGAGCATGATGACTGGGTGTGCATGCCGTATGCGTAAGATGTGCCTCCCTCAAACCTTGTTACAACATTGGCACATTACCCACCTGACAGAAAAATCACAAGGAATATCAGGTCTTTTACTTCAAATAATGTCACCCAAGTAGAATTACTCCTCACTTCCGAGTAAAACAGGTTACAGGTTGAGAGATGAAATCTACAGATTTCAGGATACACAAAAAAGAATAAGATGACTTTTTTTCTACAAGCAGAACCATCACCTGTTACTTCTATCTTTTATTTAAATTTTTCTGTGATTCAGAGACAGTTACAAAAGTTTTATTTTACTAATTCCTAAACTATGAATTCCTTTTGTCTCCCCTACCCACCTAGTCAGAATCTGATTTTTTTTTTTTTAACTGCATTTAGAAGAATAGATTTTTGGTAGGACAGTCTTCAGTGTTTGCTTGTATTACATTCAGAATTTGTTGCTGAGTTTTTTGTTCTTTGGGGGATTCTTTTTATTTTTAAAACTATTATTTAAGTTTTTACATTAGAACACCTCTACAAAAATGAAGAATCTAAATCTTAACTTTACCATTGACTTCATTTGATGAAATATAGATTCTGCTAAATACAATCAAAATGCATAAGAATATTGCAAATCACTTGAAAGAAATTTATTAAAATACTGAAAATAACCTTAAGAACATAAAATACTTAAACTATAAGCAACAATGGTAAGAATGTTTATATACAGAGTATGCCCCCAAAAATGTATACACACTGGGAAAAGAAAAATGTGTATAAACATTTTCATATTACATTTATTGAGAGATCACGAGATGCATACAAGTTACCTTTGCCCTCTGCAATTAGCAGAGGTGCTCAGAGTGGTGGCCGTGAGCTTCCAGACACCTCTCAGGGTGGGGAGCTGCTGCTGGGTCCCCTTGGTCACTGAGATGGCTGCACAGGCATTTTCAGTCTCTTCTCTAAGGGCCGGCAGTGTGGCAGGTTTTCTGTGATATACAGCACCTTCCAGGGTCCCCCACATGAGGGTAACACCGTCTGTATGAAAAACCTTTGTACTACCCTTTTCTAAAGTGTATATACATTTTTTTAGCAGGCACTATTTCAAAAGGTTTTACTTACCAAGGTCTTAGCATTTTTCCTTTTTTTGGTGCCAAACTCTAATCCTTTTAACTTTTAACTAGAAAGTAAAGTTTTTTTATACTGTGTTGATCTTTTAATTGTTAAAACTAATCCTTGGCTGGAAAGAGTGTGTGACTATCTGCAATCTGGTTGTGTTCAGAGTGGGAACACAGATCTTAATGATTACAAATCGTTTAGCGGCTTGTTTTCCTGGGCTTTCAAGTCAGCACCGAGGTGCTGTTCCAGTTCCAGTTTTCTAGTTGTATGACCTTGAGTAAGGTACTTGACCGCTGTAGACCACACCTTACTCATCTATAAAATAGAGATAAGTAATCACATCTGCCTCATAGGATTATATGAGATTAGAGGAAAATGTGTACAGTATTGATTGAATGAGGCACATGACATATGTCAGCTATTTACAGTTGCTGCTGTTACTACCATCATGCAAATCTTAGGATTCAGCCAGCAAGTCATTAGCAATCTGTTGTGTATTGGGACATGCTGACATTCTCTAGCAACCAGTTGACATCTAATAACATCAAAAATTACATAGGTTATTCCTAGATTGGTTATTCCTAGATTAATGTATTCATATAAGTGATTGCTTGGAGGCTCATCAGAAGTTGCTGTTAACACTGGGAGGCTGAGGCAGGAGTATTGTTGCAAGTTTGAAGCCAGCCTGGACTACAGAGTGAACTCAAGGCCAGCCTGAACTGCATAGCGAGACCCCGTCTCAAAAAGACGAAAGAAAAAGAAGTTGCTGTTAAAATGATATGGCTGACTGAATTCTGATAGCTGTCAGTTATTAACCACCCCCCAGAAATTAACTGTAGCACATATAATAACAGACGCTGCCCTTCAGTTGTAGGTGGAAGAGGTGCACAAGCTGGTAGATGAAAAGTAATGCGTAAAGCGCCCACATTCACTAAGCTAGGGGAGTGTGGTGCCCCAAAGGAACTTTATAGTTCACATAACTCCTTATGCAGAAAATTCTGTTCGGTGACATGTGCTTACACTGACTGTTTAGTAGTTGAAAAGGTGAGTTTAACTAGAATGTGGAAGGTGTAATACAAATCATTTGAACTCTAATTTTATCTTTTATAAAATGAAGATGACACCTGCTTCTCCCTTCCTGATAGTGGCCTTGTAATAATGTAAGAACTGAAAATGAGTGGACAATTTAGAGAGAAAAGTATTCTACAATTTGGCATTACTGTTACATAGTTCATTAGAACTTTCACTCATTGTGGAACAGTTGTCAGTTTGATCTGAACTGCAATACATAAAATTCATCTGGGAAATTATCTACAGACGTGGTATTTCATTGATAGCTCCACCATTATATATATATTTGTATTCTTTTATGAGTTTCAGCCACTTGGGGTTTAAAATATTGGTGATGTTCTAGATTTGTAATAGAAAACTAGTCACCTTTCAGTGAGGTTCAAATGAGGCTTTTGTAAGTTGAGATAACTCTTTTAAAATTAGCTCTTGTCCTCCCTCTACAGGAGAATTTGCAGCCTTCAAGTAGCCACACCGTCACGGCAGCATCTACTCTTTATTTCTTAACTCTTGTGTTTGTACAGTTCATTAACATCAAAACACAGTTCTGTTCCTCAAATCTTTTTTTTAAAGATACAAAATTTTCAATGCATAAGCTGGTATGGAACAGAATGGAATTTCCTATCCATCAAAAGAGGGAAGAATGTTTTAGGAACCAAAATTCTTTGCTGCCAGTGTTTCTTCTTCAACACAAACACCACGTGCATAGAAGTCTGCCCACTCCCAGGAAGAAAGAGGAGAGACCCTGAGTTCTGACCTTTTGACGGTCAGGCATGATGGAAAGAAACTGCTGCTACAGCTTGGGAGATTTGCTATGAAAAGTCTGCCAGTCACCTTTGTCCTTCTAACCACCAGATCAGTTTGTGGCTGATCATCTGATGGGGCAGTTTCAATCACCACGCACCGTTCTCCTTGCTGTTCTGGGATGTTGTTTGTGGAGCTCTTTCCCCTGGCTGCCACTGGTTAATTAATTTCTGAGGGATGGAACCAAAATGCAGCATACCCTTTCTGCGTGGCACATGGTTAGTCCTGGACAGATTTTCTCACAGTGTCATTCTCTTACTTAAAAAGGGTGGGGGGCAAGGAGCGCGTGGGGCGGAGGACAAGGGGATGCTGCATCTTCTTCCTGACCTCCCTGGTCCCTGGCCTCGGGTTGCCTTGTTCCCTGGGTTCTGCCTAACCACGCAGGCTGGACAGTGCTGGCACACATCGCCTTCTTTTCTCACTGGGTCCAGCAACGAAGATGAGGGTTGGGGACTCGTTTCCTCCACTGCGTAGCAGATTCTCAGGAAAATACAGTCTAAATCTTCTCTGAGCTCTTCCAGTCACCAAGTACTTACATGGCTGCTTTGTCCAGGGCACCAAACGCCATGGATAGTATCTAATTAAAAGCCTACAAAACTGCTTAATAATAGTTTTGAATGTGAGAAAATCATGTAATTTAAATGTAAGGTACAGGTTTTCATTTCTGAGTTTCTTCTATTATATTTTTATTAAAATAAAAATAATTTTGAGATTGAATTCGAATACTTCCCACCAGAATTATATACCCTTAAAATTGTATTTTTGTTATATAATCAACTTTTAAAGAAAGATTATTACCCTTTTCTCTATATAAATATGGTGAGTCTTAGCATGATGACAAATATTTATAATTTTTAAGTTAATGGTACTTGCTGGATCCATACTAACATCTTTGCTAATAATCTCATTGTTTCTTCCAACATATTCCTACACTACACCCTACATCCTCTTTCTAGTCTTTTATCTAGAATATGCAACCTAAAATAAAAACAGTGGTATCTCCATCCATTCTCTTCCTTTTTTCCCAAGCCTGGTCTTCAAAAGGTTGGGTATCGGCAGCTGAGTTGGTACCTGGCAGCAGGTAGAGAACAAAAGTGTTAGGGACATTGGGGCTGAGCGAAGGTGTGTGAAAGTCTGTCATCAGTTGTTTTTGTAGAAAGCTACTGTGGTGTGAGAAGCTAAATCCACCCCGTCTTGATAGGACTAGGAAACAGAACCTAGTCATCACTTCCCTTGGCCTTTTAGTAAAGGGTATCATAAGTCACAGCAATAGCAAACAAAGTGACTGATGGACTCATGGCAAATTAAGGGCAAATGTCTCCCTTTTGGAGAGTCTAGAATCATTGCTCGGCATTTAGGAAGGGGAATCAAATGAGATGAGACTTTAACCTAACTAAGCCACAGCCCAGGACCTGAAAGCAGTTCAGCAAGACCTAAGACAAGTCAGGAAGTAAGAAATCGTTATTTAAATGTCTCAGATGCTAACCTGGCCCCACCCTCTACTTGCTCATCACCCTTAGATGATTTTTGCTAACACACCTGTCATCAGAGGATGGCCCTGTGAAAACTGTTTTTAACTCTTACATGAAATAGCCATGTCTTACACAATTTAGAAAATGGCAAAGATGGGAATAATTTGTGCTGAACTGAGTAGCGTCTTTAGTGCATACCATGCTGCCTCTTTTTGAAAAGCATTGGTCATTTGTTCTTTTTAAATATGGAGTTTTCTAAACAAATGCAGATACCTAGTTTTTTTCTTGCTTTCATTTTAATAGGTCGCTACTTGATTTGAAAAGAGGGAGCAGACTTGATATCAAACGAAACTGTGTCCAGAAGCCAGGCTCAGGGTATTGAGATTTTTATAGAGAACTTTAAAAATAGAAATTAATAAAATGTTTAAACTTTATTTCCCATGAAATAGGTTTTTTCTATTTACAAATGACAAGAAAAGAGGTTTCCTTTTGAGTTTTATTTGCTTTATTTTTTATGTTTAGACGACAGAAAGACTTGTTGAGCTCCTAAGAAAATGCAAGGAAGAAGTCCTTGTTTGTGCAAAGCACTTTATGAGTATATCATGTAGACAGTGTGTGTCTGCTTCACTGCTCACCTTGTCATGCTGTAACTGTCAAGTCTGATCTGGAAAGTGGCTTCAGTGCCTTCTGCCATGCGTTTTTGTGTTTTTGTTTTTGTTTTTTTTTTTCTAGGGAGAATGAAGCCTTCTGAAAAATTTGAAAGCAACAATAGAAGTTTTTTTAATATATAATATTCCTGGTGGACTTTTTTCATCATTAAACTGGGGTCAAGGACTCGTTCTGTTTTTTGAGAAAGGGTCCCACTATATATATAGTTCAGGCTGGCCTTGAACTCACTGCATAGCCCAGGCTGACCTTGAACTAGTGGTGATCCTCCTGCCTCAGCCTCTCAGTGCTGGGATTACAGGCATGCGCCACCATGCCCAGCAAAGACTCAGACTTGCCACTGAAATATTATTGACCCAAAAGAAAGTAGTTTCTAAGAGAGATTTGTGAGTAGAAAATGCAATGTGATCATTTGTATTTAAGTACACCTTAAAAGAAGATTTTGTGCAGCTGTCAAATTCTGGTTCCTGAACCTCCCACCCAGGACATACTGGGCACCCCAGAAGGTAAAGTCCCGTCTAAACCCCACATTATGTTGATGTTGAAGAAGAAAGAGCATTATGTAAAGAGATTATTCAGCTTTGCCAGCCTGAAACTTTCTAAATACTTCTTTCTTCCCGCTGGGCAGTCGTGTCATGCACTGTTCCCTGGTGTTCGTCAGGCAGAGTGGCAGCTCCTGCACCCTTCTGAGACTCTCTGTCCCTACGCACAGCCACCTCGCCAGCCTCCGTAAACCTCCTGTAGCTTTAGTGTGAAACACAGGGTTCAGGTCACCTCTTCAGAACACTACCTCCTGAGAATGGGGTAATGAATAGTTATTTATTTTAAAATATGAACAGTCGAGAGCTCTAGAACATGAAGATGATCTAAGATTTTATGTGTACTTGTATCTAAACGCACTCATTTTGTCTGAAAGGACATTGTACATTTAAGCAGTGATACTAAGAAAAAACACAAAAGTGTAGCTCAGAGGATCTGAATGTTACTGAAAGCGGTGCCCGATCTGTTCAGGGGTTTATTTCAGAATCCTAACCTGAAGTCAGTTGCGTGAAGTTACATGGTTATGGTAGCACTTTACTACCAGTATTGTAACTTTAATTTCCAGTAGACTTGGCAAGACAGTGTATCTTCGTAATGAGTAAGCGACAGCTCCATCATACGCACAGATGCTCATATAAATAGACTGCCCAGCCAAAGGGGTAGGATGAACACCGTTTGCCAGGTTCCCTCCTTTGTCCAGGTTGGTGTCCTTACACTAGAGTAAACCTCAGCACCTTGAATTAGCAGGTGTCAACCTCTAGGCTACCCAGACCCACAGCCAGCGCTGGAAGAGGTGAGTATGAGCACGAATAACTTACAGGTCATGCAGCAAAATGGTGTGGGGGAGGCTCTAAAACATACCTTGACAATTTGCCAAATGATCTTATTCCTGTGCCTTCACGATGCAATAAAAAAGCTAAAATTTTAGCAGGAATCAGTGATTTATGAAGAGAGCATCCACTCTGGTTTAACTCAGCTGTGTTAATATTTTTTTAGAGTGCAACTTAGACTGCAAAGATAAATGCACTGAAGAGTTTATAGCCAAAAATCATATTTAAAATGAGAAAACAGGTAAATTTTCAGTGAACAGATTATTTTTTTAAAGCATATAATCCCTAGTATATAGTCAGAAGTATGTGTCACATAGAGCAACTAGGTTGAAAATACAGTTCAGTGACATTTCTAGAGAAACTTTTTCTACTCCTGTAGGCTCTTCAAAGCATGGAACTTTTATACATCAGAAACGTTTGGGACATTTTAAGAAACTGGTATAGTGTAGTATTAAGTACTGTATGCTGGACAGCAATTTGTATTGACTTAGAAAGGAGAAATTCAAATACAGGACAAAGTTGATTTGATCTGTTTCCAGAGTACTGCTGCCAATCTAGACACTGATTTTTCCGAGTTTGAAATATGAACTTGCCTCCCAGGACTTGTTTGTAAATGAAGGTGGCCGGTACTGTGATGATGCTCTGGTGCACGGTGGGACCAAGAAGGGAGCCTCTGGAGGGTCCTTCGCAAAGGGCCACTGAAATCACGAGCAGCCTGGCCGGTGTGTGTGAGACGTGACACTTTCTGAGTCGTGCTGCTCCACTGTCTGCAGCTCAGCCCGCAGCTGTTGCACTGAGCACTCAGATGAATCACTGGCCTCGGGGCAGGTGGTAGCATCTCTGCCTACAGAGGTTGTGGATAGGCCAGAGTGAAATGGCCAAGGTGTTCGTGGTCTGTACTTGTGGCTCTGGACAAGCCGAAAACCCTGGTATGATGTTTGTGACAGCAGTACACCAGACAGTGAGCTTTGTTTTCAGGTAATTTACTTTCGCTTCTATTTGGGCAGACACATGTAAAATGAAAGTCAGTCCTAATTTTTGTTAATTGTGAAAATAACAGCAGTCCCTATCAGGTATTTTTAAGGTAAAAGAGGACAGAATCCAAAATCTTACACTTTTAAATTTAGGGCCAGGGATATAGCTCAGTGGCACAGCACCTGCCTGGCAAGTACAAGGTCGTGAGTTCAATTCCCAGTACACACACACAAAAAAAGGATAAGTTATTCACAACCTCAATAAAGTAATTAAGATAGATCCTTTATTTCAGCATCCACAATTTCAAGTGTTTTTGGTTTGGTTTGGTTTGATTTGGTCTTTTTGAGACAGGGTCTATGTAGTTCAGGCTGGCCTTGAACTCCTGGTGATCCTCCTGCCTCAGCCTCCCAAGCACTGCGATTACAGGTGTGCACCACCACACCTGGCTGTTTATTTAGTTTTAATGATTACTAAATCAGTTTCACTAAAATGTTTACTTTTATTTAGCTGTTTTGACTAATTGCAATGATGTAACCAATTGTGCATGAGGATACAGCCAGTGTATTGTTTTTTGTGGTGCATTTTTTGGTGAGGAATCCTGTAGACTGAAGTACTCTTTGAAAACAGAACTGAAATATATTTATTCATGTTAGTATCAAAAAAGTTTTTTGTGCAAAGCATTTGCTTCTCCTGGCAGGCGAAGTACATTGTCCAGCACCATGAAGGTTGGTTCCATTGCAGTGTGGATGCAGGGGAGTTGGTCAAGAAATATGTGAAGCAGTGTGGCCAACAGTTGGTTGACAGGGCCAGAGTGGGGGTCATGAGGACATTGCTGACTCCCAGTTTTGCTTTGGAAGTCAGCGTGCTAAGCCTTTTTGAACCCACGTTTGGAGAGTGAGCTACATAGGAAGAAACTGCAGACTTAGCATACACAATAGACTCAAAGGTTGACACAGATGGAGAGGAAATGGACCAAAATGGGTTGGGGGAGTAGTTAAGTATGGGGTCGAGGGAAAAGCTACCAAGGGTGGGCGGTAACACTTATTTGAAATAAAATGAGTGCAATAAGTGTGCTTTTTATTCTAAGCTGTGAAAGGTTTTTTTTTTAATCATTCCTTCCTAATACATTGTGTATGTTCCATACCTGATTAAACATACGCCTTTTTATTCATGATAACCACCAATGTCAGTGGCTAACCTCTATGTCTTATCTGTCTTCATGTTACATTAGTTTACATACCAGGGAGGAAAGAAGGGAGAGAGAATGCATACAGGCTGTTCTCCTTTCCTTCTTGTATTTTAAAATGCATTGGGTCCTGTGTTTCCTTTGGCTGTGCCACCTGGTACACGCAGCCTTGGTCTGGCCTTCATGATGTCACCTGTGCGAAGGGCTGTCACAGTAATACACATTTGTGATCATCCCACTTGTTGGGTGTGTGTCTGATTCTTTCCCCATTCAGCAGTTGCTGCTTCTCCTAAGACAGGATTGTACAGCTGGTCAGGAGGTTGATCTTAGCATTCATCAGCATGTCTCTCTCAATTCTATTCAGTAGTTGTGAATGCTCTTCGGTTTAGACCAACGAAAAGGAACCCCTCCCCCTTTCACTTACTTCTTGCTTCAAGAACAAGTCTCATGCAAGGGAAAGGACGGGGGAATGCTTCACGTTGGAACTGCAGTGAATTAATGGCTCCTGTCCACCGCTCCGAACCTCACAGCACCTTACATACACATTCCTCCTGTCTCTAACTGCTGAAGGTTCAGGGTTAGTTCCCTTCAGTTCCACTCAAGCATCGAAAGAGTTCTCATGGAGCCTGGGTGTGCCAGTGGAAAGATGAGAGCTTTTTCATTGTCCAAGATCTCTCTATACCTGCTTTGCAAAAATTACAATGGAGTAACTATTTTTAAAGCTTATTTTTCAATTCATAAGAAAAAGACCTTTATTTTCAGTCAAAAGGAAGTCTCCCTCTTACTCCTTAATCCTCAGTGTTTGCCTGATTTTTTTTTTTTAATTCTTCCCCATACCCATTTCCTGATACTTTGGTTCTCTTTCCTGCTCAGGTCCCTTCGTTTGTACTTCGGAGTTTTTTTCTCATGTAAATTTGTATAATGGAAAGTATTGTTCAGTTTGGATAGAAAGCATGGAGAATTAAATAAAAATGATAGCTGAAAATCAGATTGAAGAAAATTATTTGTGTAAAGTTATTTAAAAACTGTATTATATAAAAGGCAAAAAAGTTCTATGTACTTGATGTGAATATGCAAATATTGCTATAATAAAGATTGACTGCATGGAGAAGTCTTTATCAAGATTATTTCTGTAGCATTTACATTCAATTAACAAAAGCAGTCAGTGGTTTTAAGTCATTTCTTCCAGGCAGTAAAGACTGAGAAATACACATTTTTGTTTCCTGTGTCATGTTGATTACTGCTGGGGGGAGGGGGTAGACGGTGCCAAGATACCCACGTGGCCCATTACACTGCTGTGTAACTTGTCATGGTTTTTTTTTTTAGGGGGGTTTTTGGTCTTTTTGAGAATATATCTTTAGTTTAAAGTGAGCACTGTCCTCTGCAAAAACACAATTGAAGTGTATGCTCTAATTTAGTAAACACAAGTTTATCTGTAGTAATTCACCTTGTTTTCATGTAAGTCATACATTTTTATAGTAATACAGATTATGCACACAAACATTTTTAAAACTATGCACTCAGGTTTTCAATGAATTTTTTAAAATGTTAATGCAGCTGTTTTGATTTTATGCACATGATTTCATGACCTGATTTTTTGGCAAATGCTACTAAATCTTTTATTATAAATCTTACAACTGCAGTAATACTGAGTTGACAACACCTCATGACTTAAATTTTCAAAAACACCACAAATAGAAAATACATTGTTAGGTTTCCAGAAGAGAGCTAAAGAGTTGTAAAGCTTCATGTGGAACCTGTCCATGAACAGTATGAAGGGACAGAAAAGTCCCCAACAAGGCATAAGCTTAGGAATATTTTCCGATCTTCAACCCTAAGGTGCTGTCATGACAGTATTTTCTTCTGAACTATAGTTTTCTCATCTGAAAAATGTAATTCCATACTATGTTATAGAAACTCATCTTTAAATGACCTTCGTGATTGTGAGAGTAATTGCGGCCCTATTTCTTAATGTTTCATACGTGAAGTGTTCCCTAAAATTTGCCTCAGAATTACGGGTGCCATGATTATTATAAACTGCCATACTAGCTCTTCTACAATATCGAGCTGTGATCATCACACCTACTGTGTGGGCTACAGTCTCCCAGACTCGTTCAATGTCAGTGCACAGCTGAAGCTCTTAAGATAAACTAGCCCAGGCCCTCTCGTGTCAATAACTGAACAGGAAGCCCTGAAGGACAGCCTTGCCTAGGCTCATAGAGGCAGGACCCACCTGAGATTGCGGTGGTGGTAATGGAACTGGATAGAAACAGCTGGTGGCTCCGCAGCATTGAGTTCAGCCTCAAGTGGACAGTGTGAGGTCTGCACCCTCCACGGCCAGTGCAGTGACAAAAGCAAAGGCCCGGCTGCAGAGACAGGTGATGGTGCCTTTGTGGAGGCTCTTGTTTCCTTGACTGATGTGCCTGAGCTGGTGATGTAAGGCAAGAGTCAACTTTTTCTAGAAAATTAGTTCCAGGGACCAGTGTAACCAAGACAGCTTCTGGATCTTCATGTAATAGGCAGCATTCTTCACACACCATCTATGTTGTTTAACTTTCTTAACCAGTTGCGTTTACACTGTCACTTCTATTGGAAACAAGGAAAGTTACATATGCTGAAATTTGTGTGGGTTTTTTGTTTGTTGCTTTTGTGGTTTCTCTTTTTTAGACAGGGTCTCACTATGCAATTCAGGTTGCCCTTGAGCTCACTTTATAGCCCAGGCTGGTCTCAAACTTCCAAGGACCCTCCTGCCTCAGCCTCCCGAGTGCTGGGATTACAGGTGTGTGCCACTGTACCCAGCTTTGTATACTGAAATTTGACACCTGATCTGTATTGCCATCAGGAATTCTTTCACCACCTACCTTTTCATTCACAAGAGTACCTCGCTACATATGTAAAACTCCCTCTGAACATACTTCTAGCTACTCAACAGTCAGAAACAGATTGCTAAATGGATTTGCTTTGCTCATTTTGGACAGTGAGCAAGCAGCATGCATGTTGAATACTGAGAGCGAGGCTTTCCTTCAAAAACCCAGCTGGGAATCCAGGGTCACCAGAAAAGCCTAAGCACAGTGGTCTAGAACAACTGCTTCCTCATGCCAAGGATAGCTCTAACAGCTTTACATGTTAACTCATTTAATCCATTTGACAAATGAGGAAAGTAAGGTACAGATCAAGTAAGTGCTGCAATTTGCATAAACTGACAGCAAGTAAATGGCAGACCTAGGATGATGCAGAAGGTCTGACTCCAGGGCCTGAGCTGAAACTAACAGCTTTTCGTACCACAGGCTGAGACCCACTAGAGGACAGACTACGTGTGTAGACCAGACTAAAAGAAAGCATCGTGTGTATCACGGTTTTGAAACGCTGCTGCTGCATGACACTGGGCGCACAAACACATGGGAGTTTACTCTGAGAGACGATCAAACTGCACAGACCGTGCTCTGCTCTCACCTAGTCCAGCTGCACCTGAAGTCAGACACCGAGGGTCAGAAACTCGTTTCTTCTGAGAGCTGTGCGAGCCTGACAAACTACCTGACCCGTGCACCCATAGCTCAGCTGCGCCTTGCAAAACAGAAATACCAAGGACTGAGTATGTTAGCACAGAAGGTGCTTAGCGTGCTTGTTTCTACAGCTGCTTCCTGTATGTACTACCATCAGTCAGATGCACCTACTGTCCCTTGGGCACCCTCTCCCTCTGAAATGTTTTGTCATCTGCTGTACAGCACTGTGGAGGCCCATTCCTCTGAGAAGCCTGGAACCACAGAAATTTTAATGATCTGAGGGGCAAAAGGGAGGACAACAAAAATGAGATCTAAAAGAGAGCCCTGATGGTCCTGAAACCCTGGCGGTGGTGTCAGCTCCCCAGGAGAGTGAGCACGAGCCTGCAGGTGTCTGCGGCACCCCTGCACGAGAACAGGCTGCTGCAGCGCAGGGTAGACAGCTTCAGCTTTTGCTGCCACTGGCCCTCTCTGCACAACTGGAAGAAGCCAGGCGAAGCAGAAGGCCAAGGACTAAAATCACCCCGTCTCCCCTCTCCTGAAGCGGACTGCAATTGGTGTAAAGTAGAAACCTGCACCCACAACCTGACACTATCAGACCCGGCTTTCCTTCCCTGCAGGAGCACGAGAGACTATGTATAAAGAAATGGAGAGCTGTACTTCTAGGCAAGTCGTCCCGTCATCAAGCTGGTTTTTATCTGTCACAGGTGAAAAGTCTGTCCCTCTCAGAATTATAGCACTAGAGGAAGCTGGAGAAAACCTAGAAACCAATTTCAGAAAAAATGAAAATCCGGTTTCACTCTTATCTCCCATTCCTCTGGCCCTCAGAACTCGTTAGAAGTGAATCAAGAGTCCCATGAAAGACAACACAACGCCCTGCCACAGGAGATGCAGAAACTCTGAGTGGCCTACCCTGACCCGTCCTCTGTGTTCTCAGAGCAGAGAAACGGCCAGAGCAGTCTCATTACAGCCAGCACATGTGGCAGAGGCACAGCGAGGCAGCAGGCAGTGTGGCGCCGCGGTTCTGCGTGCACTCTGTGGAGTCAGGCCGGACTCCCTACTTAGCAGTGCGTGATGCTAAGCAAGTAACTCCGCCCCTCATCCTGCACGTCCTCACTCCTACATGAAGCTACACCTGTCTACCCCACGGGGTACCCACAAGGCTCAGCTGAAAGGGCAGAGGTACCACTCCGCTGGAGCACAGGAAATAAAACATGCCTGTCACTAGCAAAACATGACTCAGCTCGTTCTTGGCCAAACTGCTTTAATTTACAACTTTTAATATACAGTCTGAAGTCCATAACTTCTTGACACTCTCACCTGGCTCCTGTAGAAAAACAAAAATGAAAAGCTTTAAGTACTTTTATATTTACAAATCTGGACCTATAGTTTTGTTTATTTTTTTTTAAGTTGTTTGTTTATTTTTGGAACCAGAACTCAAACTCAGAACCTTGCACTTCCCAGGCAGACACCATGCCACGAAGCTACATCCCCGGCCCTAGTTTTGTTTATTCAATTACAGTGTTCAAGCATTTATTGAGCTCTGACCATGTGAGCAGCCTTACAGAGAAGCAAAATCACCCTTTCTCTTAGTTTACACTTGTTATCAAAAAAATAAATGAATGAAGCTGGGTACATTGTAGCACGTGCCTGTGCTCCCAGCACTCGGGAGGCTGAGGCGGGAAGATCACCATGAGTTCAAGGCCAGCCTGAACTCGATAGCAAAACCCTGTCTCAAAAAGACAAAAGCAATTTAAAAATAAAAATAGTTTCAAGATATTTGGGGAGGTTTTTGAGGGGGTGGTTTTACTTTGTGACAGTCTCACTCTGTAATTCAGACTGGCCTGGAACTCATGTACCATCCTGCCTCAGCCTCCTTCCTGAGCACTGGGTTTACAGGCATGTGCCACCACACTCAGCTAATTTTCAAGGTATTTTTGAAAGACAGCAATTGTTGTAATTTAAAAATGTATAAAATGAGAATGTCTTAACCTGGAGGTTTTGTGGGGGAAAGGGTTCTTCCTAATACTTGCCTTTTAAAAGACTCTGACCTGGAAAATTAAAAGCCTATATACCCTTTGTTAGTTAAAGAATTAATTTCCATAGAGTTAATCTCCACAGTGACACTCCATATGCTGGGCCTTTCCATTAAGTACTTCGAGGAGTCCCTGCACTCCTGCAGCCGCATACCACCATGAGGTCCTCCTGTCTATCCTGGGTCTGCACAGAACAGACAGAATCAGTCTTCCTGTCTTGTTCTTGTGCCACAGACTGAACCCAGGGCCTCATGTAGGCAGAAATGGTCTCAATATGTTGTCCTTGATCAACGAATGGCACCCGAAAACATAACCCAACTTAGGAAAAACTCATTTCAATGAAAAGACAAATGAGACCAAAGGAGAAGGACAGCTTATACAAAAATAAAGTACTCAGGGCAGAAATTAGACACACAATGTGTTTGTGCTTCCAGCTATTAGAATACAGTTTCCCCAAGACCATCAAAGGTACAAAGTCAAAACAAATGTTTATGACAAAATGTAAACTGAGACTGTAGTAACAGGAACTCAAGGCACACCTCCTTCTAAAGAGCCAGTCCACACTTCAGTCTTCATCATCAGGAAGGATACCTAATTCTTCATCCGTCCACTGGGAAGGGTCTGGATATGGGAAATGACCCTGGGGACAATCATTCAAAAGAAAGAATACAGTCAAGGAGCTGTGCTAAATGCCATTAACTAACTTACAAAGGAAACTGGAGAAAAACTTACCTGCCATACATGCAGTGCCTGACAAGAGACGGCCCCACTCTTCACTCTAACTATGCAGGGGGGCAGTTTCAGGGCCCTAACCTAAGCCAGGGAAGGCATGATTGTGATGGCGGTCAGCAGAAAGTGGAGGCGACTCCACCTTTCAGGGCAACTCCACACCTCAGCAATGCCTTGAAGTCCTGCAAAGGACTTCATTCACCAGACATGGTGGTGCACTACCTGATGCCTACAATCATCTCCACTCCTGACACCTGACCTACCGTTCACAAGGGGTTCACAGACACCCAATCAGCTCCTTCCTGACAGGAACAGAGCATTTCTAAGAGAAATGGGATATTAAGCAACTGCATGCTTCCAACACTTGTATAATGTTTAAATGGGAAACATTTTTCTTATCCTGAAAATTAGCCCAAATATACAAAAATCCAAAGTACTCTGGATTTCATTGTCTTTTTTTGTTGTTACTATTCTGTTTTGGTGCTAGGGATTGAACACAGATTTCATACACGCTAGGCACATACTCAGTCGCTGAGCTACACACCCAGCCCCAGAGCTATGTCAAAGCTGCAATTTCTTAGAGAACGGAGTCTATGCTAATACAGTGAGGCTCAGCTGAGGCTAACCACAGGTTAGAAACTCAACAGCAACTAACTTCCCCCTCCAGAAAACCTACATCTCCCCCACCCAGCGCTGGCTACCCTGGCTTCTTGGCAGAGTAGAGGGTACCTGTCATTTAAACGAACGGAGATGTGAACGATAACCCACCAATAAACCTGTAATTAAATGGTAAGAGAATTAATTTCTCCTCTCCTCTCCAAATACAGCAACCTAGCAGAAACCATGAGACGCATACCATCCAGATGTGTACTATCATGTAAAATAGTTCAGCAAGCAAAAGTTTTGCAAGTTACAGGACTCCCACACATATATATGGGCAACATGGTGGCGAAGGGACACAGCCAGAGAGGAAAATGGTCTTCAAACAGAAAAACAAGCTGTTAACAGACCTTCCCAGCCCTGACCCCCAAAAGGATGAGAACTACTCCCTCACTTACCAACACAGCATCCGAGTCATGCCAGAAGCGCCAAAGAATCCAGAACCACATGGTTGCGCTTAAGACCTCGGCCTGGATCACCGCGGACCTGGTGGGCTGGGGAAACTGTCTGTACCAGGGCCCGCCATGTGCACCACCACCAGCACTAGGAGACAGAACACATCAGGAAATGCTCACTACCTTTCTAAGTAGTACCTCACCCAACACACTTCTGAGTTTCTTCTTTTCCACCAAAACACAGACAGCGATAGAGGTCTGAAATCCTGTGACGCACTTTTTAGCTTGCTTTACAAACAGAGCAGCAGAAATGCCAGCACTGGCAGGTATGGTGGCACACACCTATAATTCCAGCGCTCTGGAGGCTGAGGCAGGAGGATCACCGCAAGTGTAAGGCCAGCCTGGGCTATACAAGAAATCTAGGCCATCCTGAACTACATAGCAAGAACCTGTCTCAAAATAAAAAGGAAAAAAAAAGAAATGCCAGCATTGACAGGCTAATTATGGTTTTCATTTAGTGAATATTCATTATTTTGCACCAGAAATATGAATGCACTAATTATGGAGTGCTGGCCCCAAAAGTTTTGGTTAAGGAACTGTGAACCTGGAGTAGGTCACTAATTCACCCAGAAAAAATAAATCAACAAACTAATTTTGTTCTATTAGCCATCTATTTCAGAAACATGTCCTGTCCCTACTGTATTTTTTATTGAAAGACTACCAGAGCGAGGGATATAGCTCAGCCACACAGAGCCTGCCTGGCAAATGTAAGGCCCTGAGTTTGAGTCCTAGTACATAAAAAAACACTACCACAGGGGAAAGATGACTCACAAATCCTTTCTAATATGCTAATAGCTCCAAACAAAGCAAAAAACACTAAGTTTGAGTAAGGTTTCTGTGTTGGTTTTTTTTTTTTACTTTTTGACACTGACAAATTCTGGCACACAATCCATAAGGGCTAGCCAGGCGTGGTGGTACACATCTGTAATCCCAGCACTCGGGAGGTTGAGGCAGGAGCATCGTTGCAAGTTTGAGACCAGCCTGGGCTACAAAGTGAACTCAAGGCCAGCCTGAACTGCATAGTGAGACCCTGTCTCAAAACAACAACAACAAAAATCCATAAAGGCTATAGTTTATTCAGTTGGACTGTAATTATTATCAGTTGACTCTAACACACATAATTTATACTTAATGAAGCTATTTCTAAAAATGCTCTTCAGCCAAGTGTGGCGACTTATGGCTGTAGTCACAGCACTGGAGAGGCTAAGGCAGAAGGATCCATGCAAATTCAAGGCCAACCTGGGCCACATAAGGAAGTCAAGACCAGCCTGAATTACATAAGTGAGATCCTGTCTCAAAATACCAAAAGAATGAAATAAAACTAAAAGTCCTCTTCAGCAGCTACTTATATGCTAATACACAGAAAAAGATACAAAAATTTAAACAAGTCCTATATAAAATTTGTTCCCAAATTTTAGTCCACATAATAATCAGTTCATAATAGAAATTCTCTTCTACAACACTTTCCAAAAGTGCATTAAAATTTCCTGTTTTCATGCTGTACTACTGATTCTGATCAGCAAAATTCCTAAGGTTTGGTTTTGGGGTTTTGTTTGGTTTTGTTTTTTAGTTTTTTGAGACAGGGGCTTGCTCTTAGTTCAAGCAGTTCTTGACCTTGCTATGTAACCCAGGCTTGCCTGGAACTCTGCTGACCCTCCTGCCTTGCCTCTTGAATGCGGGGACTACAGGGATGCAACAAGACGCCTGGCTATTCCTGCGGTTCTTGGCACATTACTAGGACTGACTTTATCTTCTCCCACCCTAAAAGATTATTAGCAGTTATCTGAGTGTTTGATGTAACTGGCATCACAATGAACATTCTGTAAGCATTACTGCATCCCAGTTCACTTTCCTACCAACCTTATGATTATGGGCTCTACCGACAGGGTATGCGATAGACCCTACCACTGTTTTACAAATGTGGACACGGGTGCTGCTTGATGAGGGCGCTTGAGATCTTAAATATTACTGCAAACACTACTAGTCACTTTTTCATTTTCTCAATCAAATCTTGGGCTAGAGATGCAGCTTCGTAATAAATGTTTGCCTAGCATGCATATGGCCCTGAGTTCTGGCCCAAGCAGCACTAGATTTTTTACATTCTAGGCAAGTGCTCTGTCACTGGGCTACCTTCTACAGGCCCTTTTTAGAAAATATTTTATTAGTACCAATAACTTCTTTGAAATACAGGGTCTCGATGTGTCTCACACGTGCAAACGTACATTTTTATCATGCTCACCCCCTTTTGCTCTCCTTATACTCCCACCCCATCTTTCCAAATTTTATTTTTAAACAGGAGTTCACTGAGTTGCCCATGCTGGCCTTGAACTTTGGATCCTTCTGTCTCAGTTGCTCACGAAGCTGGGATTACAAAAATGGACCACCAACCTGGCAAGACATAACTCTTAGTAAGAATCCCAACCCCCGCAGTGGGCCCCGATGCTGCTCTGCAGTGGGTCCCGTGGCTGCTCCGCTGCTGCTCCGCTGAGGGCCCCGCTCAGGGCACCTCAAGGACTGGACCCACCCCCAACCATAGCACGGCGACGGGGTGGAGCCGGGCGGTCCGCTGTGAGCATATGTGCTTTCCCACCTCCAACCATGGCAGTTTGTATACACCCATGTATGTTATAGTATAGTCTGAGGCAGCTGTATCTCTTCCCAAGGCGAGAGTCCAAGGATATAGATAAACCCAGGAGTACAGTTATTATCACAGGGAAGATAACTGATTGAGTGGTAGGGCAACGGAGATGAGGGAGGAGAAAAACTGAATGATCAAATGGGCCATCATCTGTGTAACTGAGTAACAGAGGTGAAGGTAACATTATGTAGGACAGCATCCAGAGCTAATTCCCTTCTATGTTCTCTATAATTCTGTATTTCCTCAATCGTTTTTGTATTAACAGAAGTGAAGATAACTTTATATTATACAGCATCCAGTGCAAATTCCCTACTATCTTCTCTATA